>CAUYON010086566.1:0-14949 GCA_963573935.1 Arctocebus calabarensis
AAAAATAAATAAATAAAAGTCTTCCGGGTAGGAATTACTGATAACTGTTATTGTAACCAACGCAGGCTTTAGATCTCAGCTGGACGTCGGACACAGGAGGAAAAGGGATGGGTGGCCAAGTAACCCAAAGCCCACAGGTCACAGTGGATGCCACTCGTGTTCCCCCAGGCAATGGCTGTAGGAGAGGAAAAGTGGCCCTCACAGGCAGGGTCTCTGCCCCAGAGCAACAGGGGACAAAGGCAACAAGCGCTCCTGACCAACCAACGCAGGGTGGGAGACAAGGCCAGAAAGCATCAGAAAGGAAGGAGAAAGCTGTGTGGTGGCAGCAGCCCCCACCCCTCATTCCAGGTGGTTATTTAGATATGCAGTTCCTCCTAACACAGCAGGGGGGCTTGTCAACTGGGCCAGGCGTGTGGGGAGTTCTTGGCTGGGGACCACTCTGCACTTCCAGTTTGGAGATTCATTTGACCTGCAGAACACCAGCTGTGGCTCCCTCTCCAGGGAAAAACGTGCTGAGAAGCTTCAGTGGGTCAAAGACCCAGTGCAGTCAGCCCCTACCCTTTAGGGCTGCCCACTGTGGGGCAGTCACAGGGAACACGTTGCATCACGCTCCTGGCTTCAGAGAGGGCTAGAGCCCTAGGTCCTAGGGAGGCTGCCTGGCTGGTTCATGAAGGTGCAGTGCTGACAGGCCCACATGGCAGCAGTGGCCACGTGCACAGAGCCCCCAACAGCTCCGTACTCCTGGAGGCCAGGGAGCTGCACTCCAACTGTACCTGCAGGGCAGAAGAGACAGGGTGCTGGTCAGAGAACACACTTCAATAGGCAGGAGCTCCTGGCCAGAGAGCTTGCCATGGGTCAACCTTCTTGTATCTGGCACTCAAGGTGAAAGTATTCTTTCCAGAATTTAATGCCATCAGTTATGACAGCCTAGGAGATGGTTCCCTGACCTCCACCTGCACTTATCTGTCCTCTCTTACTGCTGAGGAGCATGCCTCTAGCTTTGTGCCTTCAGAACAAGGCTGCCATGAGTATTTATACACACACACGCACACACACATACATATATATATTTGAGACAGAGTCTCACTTTGTAGCCCTCAGCAGAGTGAAGTGGTGTCACAGCTCATACCAACCTCAACGTCCTGGGCTTAAGGGATCCTCTTGCCTCAGCCTCCCAAATAGCTGGGACTACTGGCGCCTGCCACAATGCCCAGCTATTTTTAGAGATGAGGTCTCGCTCTGGCTCAGGCTGGTCTCGATTCTGTGAGCTCAGGCAATCCACCCACCTCAGCCTCCCAGAGTGCTAGGATTACAGGCGTGAGACACTGCACCTGGCCCCTTAATCATCCTGGTACACTCTTTGGTGGGAGACCTGTGTTTTCATGCCCCTTAGGCAAAAATACTAGGAGTGGGCCACACTCCAGACCGTCCTGACTCACAAGGTAACTCTATGTTGAAATTTCTGAGAAACTGACAAACCGTTCTTCCGTTCTTCAGAGTGGCTGTGCTGTCTAACACCCCAAGTAGGATATGAGGGTTCTAGGTGCTCCACATTCTCACCAGCACTTGACATTGTCAATTTTTTTTTTTTTATTTTAGCCATTTTGATGAATGTTTAATAGTTTCTCACTTGTTTTAATTTGTGGCCAAGTGTGGTTGCTCACACTTGTAATTACTCCCAGCATTCCAGGAGGTCTGGGTAAGAGGATTGCTTGAAGGCAGGAGTTTGATACCAGCCTGGACAACATATCAACACCTTATGTCTCTAAAAAATAAAAATTAGGCAGGCATGGTGCACCTCTAGTCCCAGGTACTCATGAGCCTGAGAAAGGAGGATGGCTTGAGCCCAGCAGTTAGAGGCTGCAGTGTAAATGTACCACTGCTCTCTAACCTGGGTGACACAGCAAGACCTTATCTCAAAAAAACCCCTCCAGGCTCGGCACCTGTGGCTCACTGGGCTAAGGCGCCAGGCACGTACACCTGAGCTGGTGGGTTTGAATCCAGCCCGGCCTGCCAAACAACAACGCTGCAACCAAAAAATGGCTGGGTGTTGTGGTGGGCGCCTGTAGTCCCAGCTACTTGGGAGGCAGAGGCAAGAGACTCACTTGAGCCCAGGAATTGGAGGTTGCTGTGATGCCACAGCACTCTATCCAGGGTGACAGCTTGAGACTCTGTCTCAAAACAACAACAACAAAAAAAAACCCCTCCAAAACCCAAAAAAGTTTGCATTTCTCTGGTGATAGGAACTGTTCCTGTATTTCTTTTTGTAAAATGTTTCAGTCCTTTGCCCTGTTTATTCTTATGATTTTACATGATTTTCAACAGGCAAAGCTCTCTGTGTACGTGCACTCCCAACATGTCCTTCCACGTTTCTCCTGGTGCCCTTTGATGAACAATGTCTCATTTTGATAAAACCCAAATTGTAATGGCCATTGTTTTTCTTCATCCTACTCCCAAATCATGCATCCTGGCTAAAAAAGTCTTTGCCTTGCTTAACGTCCTAAGTCTAGACATTTACTTTAAAAAAAAAAAAAAGGCATGGTGGCAGATGTCTATAGTCCCAGCTACAGGGGAGGTTGATGTAGAAGGATCAGTTCAGCCACCCAGCCTAAGGTTGCAGTGAGCTATGATGACGTGCCACAGAGAACTAGAGTCTGCTAGCATAGGGAACATAGTGAGACAGTTTCCAAAAAAAAAAAAAAGGAAAAGAAAAGAAAGGCTTGGCACCCATTGCACAGTGGTTACAGTGCTGGCCACATACATTGAGGTTGGTGGGTTCAAACCCAGCCTGGGCCTGCTAAACAACAATGACAACTGCAACGAAAATATAGCCAGGCATTGTGGCGGCTGCCTGTAGTCCCAGCTACTTGGGAAGCTGAGGCAAGAGAATCACTTAAGCCCAGAAGTTTGAGGTTGCTGTGAGCTGTGATGCCACAGCACTCTACCAAGGGCGACACAGTGAGACTCTGTCACAAAACAAACAAACATACAAAAAAAAAAAAAAAAAAAAAAAACAGAGAAAAAGAAAAGAAAGCTTCGCAGTTTCAACTCTCACTATCAGGCCTGTAGGCAACCCAAGCTACCCTGCGTCTGGGTATCCGGCAGCTTTTTTTTCCTGAGACAGAGTCTCACTTTGTTACCCTCAGTAGATGCTGTGGCATCATAGCTCTTAGCAACCTCTTGGGCTCAAACAATTCTCTTGCCTCAGCCTCCGAAGTAGCTGGGACTACAGGTGCCCGACACAATGCCTGGTTATTTTTAGAGACAGGGTCTCACTCTTGCATAGGCTGGTCTTGAACATGTGAGCTCAGGCAATCCACCCGACTCAGCCTCCCAAGTGCTGAGATTACAGGCGTGAGTCACCTTGCCCGGCCTAATTACCCATTCTTGACTGTCCATGGGGCCTATCTGGCTATCTGTCCTTGGCCAACCTGACACTGGCTCATTCACTAAAGCTCTATGGTTTTGAAATCAAGCAGTGTAATTTCTCCAACTTTATTCTTCTTTCTCAAGATTTTAGCTATTCTAGGCCCTTGACATGTCCAGGAAAATTTTAGTTTTGTTTGTTTTTATGAAGGAAAAATATCTGTAGATGATTTGGTTGGGCTTGTGCTGATCAATTTCGGAAAAACTGCCATCTTTAAAATATATGGCGTTTCCACGTCATGCAGATGGTGTGCTTCCTGTTTCCTTATTCTCCCCTCAGCAGTGTGGTGGTGTGTTCAGCACAAAGTTGTCACATAACTTTCATTCATACTGTTCCTGGGCACCATGTTTTCTGTGGTACTTTATAAATGCTACCCTACTACTCCTATGCATAGCTATTTGAGCATCGCGAGTGTCTGTGTAGGGCAGGAATCGACAGTCACAGAATAAACTTTTCTGCAAAATGAGTGTTGAACACGAGGAGCTGTGCACAAGCTGCAGTAGACAGGGAGCCTATCTGGGCCACCGCCACCATGCCGCCCTTGGATTCATGCAGGACTCGCAGGGGACTTCGCTTCGCATCTTTCCAGAATGAGAGGGCGGGGTCCAAAATATCAGAATTACTGCAATCAACGTTTCTGTGTGAGGAATTCAAAAATCTAACCAGGGAGGAGACCAAGGAGATGAGGACTTCAAAGGGCAGAGCCGGGATGGCAAGGCAGCAAGCCAACCCCATACCACACCACTGCCCACACACAACCACAGCAGACTGTGTGGGCTTTCACTTTAGGGACTCTGGTGGGCTTAACTTGTCCTTTGCTCGTTTTATAACATCTGAGCAGTATTTTTATTAAAACATGAGGGCAAGGCTCAGCGCCTGTGGCTCAAGTAGCTAAGGCGCCAACCACATACACCTGAGCTGGCGGGTTTGCATCCAGCCTGGGCCCGCCAAACAACAATGATGGCTGCAACCAGAACCCGGCCTTGGTGGAACTGCAAAACAGAAAAATAGCCAGGTGTTGTGGTGGGCGCCTGTAGTCACAGCTACTTGGGAGGCAGAGGCAGGAGAATTGCTTGAGCCCAGGAGTTGGGAGGTTGCTGTGAGCTGTCATGCCAGGCCACTCTACCCAGGGTGACAGCTTGAGGCTCTGTCTCAAACAAACAACAATAAAAAAAACCCCAAAAGATTGTATATGAAATCAGCACATTGTACTCCCCAAATGCATTAATGTATATATGATCTAACTCTTTTTTATTTAATTAAAAAAAAAAGTATACAGCATATGGAAAGAAAACATGGACTCCTGAATCCTTCACATCTACTCGTGGTTGTATCTTTCAAATATGTGTTTTCTTTTCTTCTTTCTAAAATAATAACCAATCTGAGACCCATTTGTCCTCACAGATTGACAAAATATTGTAAGATCAATGGAAATAGGAGCCTTGGGTTTGCTCATTGCTCTGTCTCAAGCACCTAGAACCGTGCCTTGGCTTAGTAGTAGCTTAAATTTTTTGAATGAATTAATATGTAAATTTTCATGCCTAACTCGTATGCATGCTAAAAATTCAAATAAGCCAAACATAAGAATAGACAAATGTAAATCCAAAATGTGATTAATCAAAACAGTTATTTGCTTGCTTTTGAAAGTTTTATTAGTAAGACTTGCTAATAATAAAACCAAACTAACAGGGTAAAATACCTATAAACCATACAAAATCCAGAGGCTCTTTCTTCATTAAAATAATTATTTAGAATGCATTATTTGTTTTCTGGGGTGATTCTAATTTTTATTATATTGGTCGTTACCAGTGAATATGCATTTGTCAAAATTGACTAAACTGCTCACTAAATGTGGGAACATTTCATTTTATCTAAATTAATAAATAAATTTGGTTAAAATTAAAACAAAAACTACACAAGTAAGTAGTCACTTACAGTGTCAAATGTGACAATAAGTCATGGTGATTAATTCTTCTCTCTCCATTTTGTTCCAGATAATTAGTCTAAATCAGTCATAATACTAACGCACATTGTGCCAGTGATTTCTTCGAGAGTGTATGCAGGCCTGCTCAATGAATAATGAGGTGGATTATTCCAAGAGGATTTATAGGTAATATTTTGTAGCTCCTGAAAAGGAGATACTGGATAATCTTTCCTTTCTTCTACTGCTTTGCCTGAATGTGGATTTGGGGAATGGCTAGGGACATTGGTGAAATAACCACAAAGTTTAAGTTGCTGAAAGCTAAAAGTGTGCATTGCTCATGTGAATGGGGCAATTGGCTGAGCAGCTGTGCTAACGTTGGCTGGATTTATTTTTGCATCTTGGGATTGACGTAGGTATTTGTTGATCCAGGCCCGCTTTGGTTGGGATGGCTGAAGTGACTCAGCTGTGTTCCATGTGTCTCTTATCCTTCAGAAGCTGGCCCAGCCAAGTTCTCAAGACAATGCCAGAGGATAAGAGCACAGCTTGAAATAGAACACACTTTCTCAAGTACTTTTTATATGTGGCATCTGCTAAAAATCTGCCAAACCAAGTTACACCGCCAAATCAAAATCAAGGTGCAAATACAGATTCCATCTCTTGACAAAGATGCTGAAATGTAACTTGATAAATGACATAGTGAGAAAACAGGACAAATGACTAAGGCTATTAGTCCAAGCAATCTGTCAATTTAATTTATACCTATCCTGTGCTAGACCTGTACTTGATTCATCCAAAGCATACCCATGTAAATATTCATCTCAGTCACAAAACTTCCATTAAGTCTTGCACACTCTGATCAAATATTCTTTTCATGAAAACTTCTCTGATCTCCCAACAAGAATTAATCTCTCTCTGTCCTCTGTCTCTCCGTACTACTCTATCCATTTATTGTGGATCTCCTTTAACCTACCATCCCAACTACCAAACACTGATAAATCTGATATATTGCCAAGACATAAAAGGAAAAAAATACTAATAGAACTTCTAATAGAAGAGGATTCTCTATATGGTTATAGAAAAGAGGGGGAGGGATAAAATATGTTTATGATTTCTTCCTTCTCTAATTTTAGCAGTCCTTATGGAAATTTTATTTTCACTCATTTACTTTGAAAGCAGCCTCTCAAATCAAGGGTAACCAACCCATGATGCTTTCACAGACTCTGCACTGTTTCTAATTTTGTCTTACCTTGATTTCCCAAGGTGCTTCTGTGTGACAGAGTTTGCATTTTACTCCTCCTCCTCTATCAGTTTCCCTGGCTTCCCAAGCATACTTAGCATCAGGATTAACTAAAAGGCATTTTCTTATAACTAAATGCTTTCAAAATGAAGTTCACTGAGCATAAAA
Organism: Arctocebus calabarensis; assembly: GCA_963573935.1. Taxonomy (NCBI): domain Eukaryota; kingdom Metazoa; phylum Chordata; class Mammalia; order Primates; family Lorisidae; genus Arctocebus; species Arctocebus calabarensis. Next base: position 6,757 of record CAUYON010086566.1, read on the forward strand.
CCTCCCCTTATCTCTGTCAACAAATGTCCAGTAATGCTATCTATAAAAAGAAATCCTTACATTTAAACTCCACATGTCAAATGAGTGAGCTTTAAAATTATTTATAAAATACTAAAGTAGGAGGCATAAAACTAAATTAATCTGGTTCTAGAATCTCTCTTGCTCTTGTGCACTGAGGTTTAGTTTGGAGCAAGAGTAAGGAAGTTTTTCGTGTTGAGAGGCCACATTAATTTAGCGGTAATCAAATAAGGCCACGTTGAAAAAAATTCAAGTAGATATACTTAAAAATGTATATTATCTTGTAAAAATCTAACTACTATGTACTAAATAATTTCAAAAAATTCAGAGTGTTGATTTTAAAATCAACTAAACTTTTGATGACTTTGCTGTGTCTACTTTTTGTTGGAAAGCATTTCAATATTTGGTTGAAGCACAGAGGTCCTTGAAGTTTCAGTTGATCTTCTAGACGGGTATCGGTCATTTGTGACCTGAGGGATGACTTGATTTGGGTTAAGTAGAAGAATGCAGATTCCCAGCAATAAGTGCCCAAAAAGCAATAAAGTGTTTTTTAGGCATGTTGCCAAAGTCATGAGTATTCTACTGCATTTTTCCGTATTTCTATTGGATCTTTATTGGATAAAATGTGGTGTATGTTTAACATGGATTACTACCCAGCCATAAAAAACAATGGTAATCTTAGCATCTTTTTTAACAACCTGGATAAAATTAGAGACCATTCTCCTAAGTGAAGTATCCCCAAATGGACAAAAAACAATCCCATGTACTTAATACTACATCAGAACAGGTTTATTAAGTCATTTTGATTTGACATAATATCACACACAAATGCTGCATTGCTGTGGAATTCTTTCAATAATTCATATTGATGATTGTGTTCTTCATAAAATTTATCTATAGGCAGTCCTCAGGTTATGAACGAGGTGGGTTCTGTGGTTTGTTCTTAAGTTGAATTTGTATGTAAGTTGGAGCACATACATTTACCTATTACCTGTAACATCTTCCACTAATAAGTGTGAGGTGTATGTCAGTCAGATGACTGTAACTCAGGGACTTACTGTAATAACCTCCATGCATAAGTGTGAGGTGTATGTCAGTCAGATGGTTGTAACTCAGGGACTTACTGTGATAACCTCAACTTGTGAGTGCTAGTTGTATGTAAATCAGATATTTATAACTCAAGGACTGCTTGTATCTGTTCTTGCAGAAATATAATTTTGGTCATCCCCCAAATTACTGATGTGTGTGAGTCATTTGTGACCTTAAGGGCGACTTGATTTGGGTTGTTCCTGTGATAGCCAACATATTTTAAAATCAATTATGGTTCTCCTTGAAAGAGGCAGTTTGTATTTTGAAACCTCATCTGGGGCTATGCATCCTACAACTTCAACAATGAATTCTTTTACAATTTCCACATCTCTGAATGGCTTTCCTGTTTCCTAGAGGATACAGGGTGTTTATAAAGTCAACTATTTTAAATTGCACATGAACTTTATGGATACCCTGTATAAGCTACTTTATAAGTTGGTTCAATGGCTTTATTTCCAGGTCTTGTTGCTATCTGATAGAATTATCTTTGCCTTTGCTTTTTGTCTTTTAATTTTTACAATATGCCTTTCATGCCTCTTCCTCTAGTTTAAGATATTTGTGGTCCTTATGAGTGTTATAATGCTGATGGGTGTTAAATTTCTTTAATGTTGATATTGTAGTATCACAAAGCAAGCAAATCATCTTATCTTTAGCAGAGACACAATAATTTTGCAATTCCCAATTCCCATTTTAAAAACATGAAATAAAAAACACAAGTATAGTCTAGCAAGGGGGTGGGAAGAAGAAACAGAGAGTAGAGAGGAGGAGGAAGGGTGATTAGTGGGTTTTCACCTAATGTGCACATTGTGAGGGTATAGTTTGAACTTCACCTTAGAAATGAAAACAATGTAGCCTAAACATTTGTACTCTCATATTAATCTGAAAGAAAAAAAAAGACAAATAAATTAACAAAGAAAAGAACAGTTTTCTTACTTCAGCGTACTCTTGGCCTTCTTTGACATGATAGACTGATAAGCAGACAGTATTAAAAATACTGTCAAGCCGTGCAACTATTTACCAGTTCCTCTTGAAAGAGAAACACAGTGCGCTATTGTCAAAAGCTCATAAGAAGCTGGCATACTCAACCCCCGTAAACTCTCGCCAACCAGCCTCATGCTGTGGTGGCTTTAGTTAGGTGGGCAAAGTTAAAACTAAACCATGAATGTAGCAATTGTCAATTTAGTCCTTAAGACTTACTAATGTTCTAATTGTGTTGGTCAGTCTTGGAATCTGGGAGTATTATTTTGTTGAAACTTATTTTATTCTTTGGTATTTTAAATGTGTTCACATAAAAAATAAAAATATAGAAGATGAAGAAATATATTTTAATAAAAAGTAAAAGGATTTGTTCTGTAAAATTTGGATTCAGTCAAAAGGCTGCACATAAGGACCTAGAAAGCCACACGTGGCCTTAGAGCTGCAGGTTCCACACCCATGGTTTAGAGTTTGATTTATCTTACTTCATTTGTAACTGAAGGAAGTATAGCTGCTCTTCAAAGGACCACATTTTATGTTATAATTTTGATACAAGAACATAGAGAGGTAGTGAGGATAAATATTACTGTACTGCGTTATCACAAAATTAGAGATGGACAGAGGGACAAAGGCTGATGTGATGTGTACAGAATCATACTGAGAGACCTAGGAATAAAACTTGGGCTTTCTGGCTTTACGGTCAATACTCTTTCCAATATAAAAGAGCTCTGTTTACTTTTCTTCCAAGCAGAACACCTGAGACTCTAATTATTCTTTAAAGGTCTCAGATAGATGGATGAATGCTCTATTCTCATATGTTGAAATAAATCATCTCTGAATTTTTTGGCAAAATATCATTATCAGACACTGTTATTATACATATAATGCATGTGTTTGGTTTTTGCTAACTTGATCTCAATATCCTCAGTGAAAATTTATGTCTATTATTTAGTCATTTTCATGTATAAATGAATTGACTAATGAGTCAAAGAAAATAATTGCATATAGAACAGCCAAAAAACAAGTCAAACAGAATGACAGAATGCTTATTGTTTGATGATGAGGATAAGTTTTAAAATGATCATTTTCTGTGATTCAGGGAAAGGGATCGGAGTACTGGCTGCCATAGTTCAATGAAGGGTGGCTGCTTATTAGTTTGATAACTTTGACTAAGGTATCAAACTTTCCTAGTGTGCTAACTCAACAATTTAAAAAAAGGCAATATCTACCTCATGAACTTGTAGAAGATTAAGTGAGCTAATATATATAAAGTACTTGGAATTGTGTCAGGCATATACATAAGTACTCAATAAGAGCTAGCTATTTCCTTATGTTCCTAGTTGGAAAGCTCAAGGGGATTAATTATAGTTATCTTATTAAACTGCAACTGAGATTTTCTTTTTCCATATATGTTTTACAAGCTGCCATATATCACTTTATCCACATATTTTTATTCTCAGAATTTATGAAAATGAAAGAGGACTTACAGAAAATTATACGGCCTGTTATTGTTTCATGAAAGCTTGGTGCGAATAAAAATTTTCTAGAGGGATAAGCACTATTTAAAGGAATGTAAACGCTTTGAAAATATAATAAATCCCAAATTATGTAGAGCATGGGTGAGTTGTTCTAGCTTTACTATTCAATATGAGACCTGGAAAAGTGTTTAAAGATAAAGAACAAATTCAAGGCTGTGGAATGTGGTTGATGAGTTAAATTTTCGAGGGCTGGTAAGTGCTATATGCACTGTGATAAACAATCCAAGGAAATAGAGAGAAAATCAAAAAAGGCCTTACTAATGGTTCATCATATTCAAACCTTCATTTATTGTCTCTGTCTTTTTTCCTCATTTTCCTTTTTCTTCATATACAGGCATCTCTCCCTTCCATTCTTTGATCCTCTCTTTTAATTTTATTCCTCATTTTTCATTTCATTCTCTTGCAAGATTTTTATCTCATCACTGCCCTTCTGTATCTTTTGATTTGCAATCCTTAAGAATAAGAAAAAGTGGATGTTATTATTTTTTGAAAAGTGTGTTTTGCAGTACTTATATTGTGTGTGTCTTGTCTTTTGGGGGCTCTAGTTAGCTAACAAATGAATACATTAGACACTTCTGGAGTTTAGTTGAGATTTTACATAGCTTGCATTTTAATTATTTGATTCTTGGCTATTCCTATTAACCCATAGCATCATTTTAATAAATGTTATAATACCAACCCACCAAAAAAAAAGTATGCTTCTTTTTAATTTTGTAATTTGCATGCTAGTGTGTTTTTGTTCCTTAACAAATGATTCCCTTTATTTCTCTTTGGCTCTTCATTACTTCAAAAAAACTTATGAGACTTTGCCATAAATAACCTCCACGAAAGATAAAGCCTAAATTTTCATTTAGGATGAAGGTAATCTTGATTTTACTAGTTTTCTCAGCTTTCCTAATTACTATTCCTGCTCCCACTTCTACATGAAAGAAACTGCTGTGATACCCATTTGGCGTTTGCTCTTCCCTCGAGAGCCTAGGAGGGAACACTTATAAAGTAAATGATGATTTCCTGTATCTTTGCTATTGTCTGATACTATTCCTTTGGGTTCAGTAAAACACATGGTCAAATTGATTTTCTGAGGCCCCCAAAACTAAAGTCTTTGTCCTATTTCAAAGGATCCTTTGATGCCATTGCAGTTTGTGAATGCTAAATGGTGTTTTTGATCTGTGCTAATATTCAAGTCTGGTCAGACTGCCATTAACATTCACCTTTATTGGAAACTTTCAGAAAAAGTCACATGGATGTAATACATCAATTTGGAAATAGTTAATTAACAGCCTGCTTCTCTTTGCAATTTTCTTCAACAAGGTCATATACACAAATGGACATATTCAATTTTAGTATTTTAGTATGATAATGTTATTCCAGTGTGCACATTGATATTTTTCATAATATGTTAAAAAAATTGTATGAGGTGTCAAATATTCATCACATTAATTGGCTATTAAGGTACATGTTTTGATGTGTGGGATCTAAAAGACTAATTTGGGAAAATAGTAATATGCTTATAAAAGATGTAACATTAAAAAATATACAAAATAATACCCAAATGGGATAGAGCATAATTTTCAACCACAAATAGTGAATTTTTAAGCATAAATGTGTACTTGGGAGACTGAGTGATTTGCTCTATAGAAAAATCAAGGAAAACAATCTTATTAATTATATAGGAATGTATAAAATTCACAACATCCACATAAAAAGTAACCAGTAATGGTCCTGTAGACAATTAAAATCAAGGAAAACAATCTTATTAATTATATAGGAATGTATAAAATTCACAACATCCACATAAAAAGTAACCAATAATGGTCCTGTAGACAATTATCATTACTGAAAATGATGCAAAAATTTCATGGTAATGTATACATTTCCAAGAGTCTAAGGAATTTATTGTTTTGCTACATATCAGATATCTTACTTTAGTTCTCTTCAGTTAATTACAAACACTGAATGTTCTTAAAATTTTGATTAGTCTTTTCTTATGTTTGTTGACTCCAGAAAGGTATAGCAGATGAATTCATAAGCACACCTATCAGAGGAAATTCTGCCAGCATGATGGCACACATATGAGCACAAATCAGCAATAAAATGAAGACTATTAAAAATGTTCCTAGCACTGAGAGCTTTAACACTCAGTTGCTGGTGTCAGGTGAAGCAGATTAGATACCAAGGTGTAAAGCAAAATTAACAATGTGTTTTCATCGTCAATATTCTGAGCATCTAGTAGGGGAACAATAAGGAAGGTTATTTGATATGCAATAACTTCTAATTACATGATTCTTATTAAAGGAAAATTATACTAAAGAAAAATAGAGGTTAGGAAAAGGTTAATGTGAGTGGTGAAACTTTCTAAGCTGTAGGAATGTGTTACAAGGTTTGCTGTAGGTGGAGAAGAAGTAGTACGATGATTCTATACTAAGAAAAAAGAATGCTGGAGGTGTCGCGGACCAGCCTCAACACAGAATGGGTTTACTTCCTTGTGGCCTGATAGTGCATAGAGACTGGGGAAAACTATTAATAGGAGTTACAGAATATTAATATAGAGAAAGAATAGACACAGACAAAGAGATAGTTTTAGAGCAGCGGGGCTCGGGAAGTAGCACACACTTGTTTGTGAGGCTTCCAGTATGCCGCCCTGAGTATCAGGCTAGCTCTGGATTTATCTCATACACCAGTGTTATAGTCATAAATCTCATGAAAGCAAGGCAAACAATCCCAGCAAGGTTCTTGCTACGCTTGCATTTCTACTCACTAGACTAACTCTACAACTGATTACATTAATTGCATGGATTTACTTGTTTTTTACCGTTTTAAGGTATATGGTCTTAATATAAATAGAGTCTTGATAAGGAACCCAATTAGAGACTGATTCAAGGACCAAATCCTAGCTGACCCACAGTCACACATCACAGATGTGATGTTTTAGTATTCTAACAGCCTTGCATGCAAACAGATAGACTCCTCTGGCACAATTAAGCTCACAGAAGAAAAGAAATTTTTCTTCTATTTATCAGGTCAGGAGCAAGTCTTCCTGAGTTGGACAAAAGAAAGCATTCTCCCAGAGCAAACAGCCCTGCACTGGCAGAAAGCGGCTCTAAGGCCTCCAGCCAAATGCTGTGTGGCAGCTGAGAGGAGAGGGGTCTATACAACACGCCAGGCTTCAGAATAGCAAAGGGACAGGATCTCGGACTTTGTGCTCAAAGCCAGAAACTTAGCCCCAATAGATTCTCCATTACTGTCCCCATTTGACCAGACTCTGTTCCCTATTCCTAATAATATTTCTTATATACCAATAATTAATAATTGAATATTGGTTTCAAACTTTAAAAATCATTATTACTAGTAATGCAAGCACATGGAGCTATGACTCTTCCCTCAAGTCTTCCCACATGCACTCTTCAGGAGGCAGTAAGGTATGAGAGTAACTGTGCTATGTTCTGGGTCTATTACAAGGTCCATTTCCATCCAAAGCAGACCTTGATACATAGGGAAAAAAAGCATGAAATTTGGAATTATACATACTTCATTTGACATTTGAATTCTGCAACTTATCAGCTGTGTGACATATGCAAGTTGGTTAACATCATTTGGTCTTAATCTTAATTTCCCCATCTGTAAATTAGGAAAAGTAATAAATAATTTAAAATGTTTTATGATGATTATATGAAATAAATAGAAAATGCCATCGCAACACCTGAAACATAATATAAAATCCATAAAGTGTCCTAATAATCCAAACTGTGAGGTAGGAGACAAAAAAGGTCAAAAATGGTAGTTACAGATGGAAAGATATAACATTGTGAAAATGTCAGTTTTTACTATGTTGAATTCACTTGTCCTCAAATGAATATAAAGGTTTTACATATTCCTCATCATGTTCCCAGAAAGATTTTCGGTGGCTACAGATCAACCAAATGAAAAGGTAAGTAGCTATAATGACTCCAACGTTTGTTAAGAAGAAAAAGATAGTAAGAGAAATCAGTCTAATCTATTTTAAGTCTTATTCTATTCCACAGTAATCAAGGCTATGACATTGTTGGACGTATAGATACATGCATGGGTGTAACAGAATAGCTTTCCAGAAATAGACCCATATAAATCAGCCAAACTGATTTTTGACAAAGGTGTAAAAGTAATTCAACGTGAGAAGGATAGCATTTTCAACACATAATTCCAGCACAATTGGCCATCCATAGGCAGAAAAATAAACCTTAAACTGAGTTTTATACCTTATATAAAAGTTAACTTAAGGGCCAGTTGTAGTGGCTCACACCTGTTATCCTAGCACTCTGGGAGGCTGAGGCAGGATGATTGCCTGAGCTCATGAGTTGGAAACCAGTTTTAGCAAGAGTGAGATCCTGTCTTTAAAAGAGGGGAGGGAGAGGGAGGGCAATTAGTGGGAACACACCTACGGTGCATCTTAGCAGGGTACTGGCGAAACTTATTAAAGTTAGAGTATTAATGTCTTTATATAGTGATCAAGGAAATGCCATGAAGGATATCTGTAACAGTATGATCAAAATATTTCTGAATGTATATGAATCGTGCCCTGTGATTGCACCAATGT
>CAUYON010086567.1:0-42793 GCA_963573935.1 Arctocebus calabarensis
CGCCTGTAGTCCCAGCTACTTGGGAGGCGGAGGCAAGAGACTCGCTTGAGCCCAGGAATTGGAGGTTGCTGTGAGCTGTGATGCCACAGCACTCTACCCAGGGCGACAGCTTGAGGCTCTGTCTCAAAAAAAAAAAAAAAAGTTGAGGTCACATATAAAATAGAGTATTTGATAAATTAAAACTATCCAATGATATGTTTTGCTTCCAAAATAGACAGGAAATCTACAAAACCAAAGCAAAGAGGATAAGCACATGTGTTCTCTTCTCTCTACTGAACAAACACACATGTGAAATATATTTAAGTCAGGCACACACATTGATATGTTATAGAAAAAAATCTCCAAATATGTTATATTTACATTTACTATAACTAGATATTATCTAAGTTTTCAGACCTTATATAATTATACCTACACAGGGTAGCATATGTGCAATTTAAAAAAGTGTGCAGTCTAAAATTGCACATGAACTTTATGCCTGTCCCGTATATGCAATATAAAAGGATTTCTAACTATCATTAGACATAGAAATATGTATTACAATACATATGTTAAGTCAGGACACATTGACAAACTATAAAAAATTTCATAACAAGCATTGTCTATAGTAATAATATCCCATGACCCACGAGTTGCTGTGATGAAAGACCCAAAGTGTTTTGGCCAACTAATAAATGCAAAAGCAAAATAACAACCTTCTGCAGGTAAACAGGCTCTGGGGGGGGAAAGTAACAGCAAAAGAAACTAAAACGTTCATTCAAAATAAACAATGCCTCCTCTGGACAGCTTTAGTTTTAAAACTTTAAGGTAGAGATTCTCAAGCTGTGGGTCACAACCCACAGGAGCTGTATTAAAGGGCTGCGGCATTAGGAAGGTTGAGAATCACTGTTTTAAGGGAAGATATATCCATAAACTGACAAATGAATAAATATTAAAGAGCTTAGTATTACAATAACTTAGTCACCAAGACAAATCAGGAAGGATGTTGACAAATGAACACTCATTTGTCCCAATTTGAAAAAAAAATAAGTTCCTACAATAGTATGAATATACTTGATATTCATAATGCAGTAATCCAAACAAAGGAATAAAGATAGATTTGAAACCCTCAAGGCTGTCAGTCCTAGTTGTTTATCGTCTGTCGCAAATGTAACTTGCTTTGTAAGGTTTCTTACTCTGTAAGCCTATCTTCCTCTTCTTCAATAAACTTTGTTTTATATTTGCCTTTAAAAAAATAATGAAATAGTTTGAAAGAAAAAAGTCAATTTTCTCCTATGAAAACTTTAGTTTCCTTAACGATTTAAGATAATTTTCTTAATTTCTGTAAAATAATATCCATTAAACTCCTCATAGACTAGCATGTTTTGCATACTTCGTTAAAATTTATTTAGAAAATCCAGCTGGATGCAGCAGCTCACACCTGTAATCCTAGCACTATGGGAGACTGAGGCAAGAGGCTCTGAGGACCACTTGAGCTTAGTTCAGACCAGCCAGAACAAGATAAAAAAAACCCTTCTCTACAAAAAATAGAAAAAATTAGATGGGCGTTGTAGCATGTGCCTATGGTCCCAGCTATTCAGGAGGCTGGAGAGAATCACTTCAGACAGGAGATGGAGGTTGCAGTGAGCTAGGATGATGCCACTGCACTCTAGGCTTCTGATAGGGTAAGACTCTGCCTTTAAAATTAAAAACAAACAAACAAAAAAAAACACCCCTATTTAGAGAGTCACAAAAGTTAAATATATTTATTAAATTTTCAGTGGTCTTAATTTTTTCCACTTTACAAACTGCATTAATACCAGGCTCAACCCAGTGAAATTTAGAATTACACTTTCTGCCAAATTACTTGACACGTGTATTTTATCATGTTAACATCATATTAGCATTATTATAGCAAACGTGTTATATTTTAGTTTACTTCTTGAGGAAGGTTAACTAATTCATTTTGACAAAGTGACAGAATCTGGAGCAGGGAAGAATAAATATATAAGACTCCATCATGGCAATGGGTGGAATCACTGGCAGAAAACATACCCGGGTCAAAGTTTCAAAATGCTTTATGTTCCACTATGTGTCTAAGGATTCTTCCCACATTAGCAGTATTATCACTTCTACTTCTGCCTTTCAATGTTAGATTCAAGAAATCTGAGGTGATATGAAAATAAGTCACTCTGCCTAAAAGCACTGCTTTTATCCTGGAGACCTGTACCTAGGTGTCAACAACATATAAAATTATAATGTTGGAAATGATACTTTCACAGTGAATAAATCTTCTTAATCTGAGGGTTGAGAAGAAGTGTCCACAAGTTTATTTATATCTTTTTGTATTTATTTAGGCATGAGAGAAAGCTATTTCATTTTACTCAAAGCTTTGCATTTTGGAATTCAGAATTGCTCTGTGGCATTTTCAGTTTTAAACCAACTCCATGCACTTGATGCGTGCCTACAGTGTTCTTTTTAAAGTACAAATATTTTTAGAGGCAAATATTAATTGCCTTATATTATATTTTTGAAAAAATATTTTGGTCATTAACACTTAGGAATCTTAATTCCTGTGACAAAAGTCTGGAGGTAGGAGCAGGCAAGAAAATTTTCAATACCAGCCAATTCCTTTCTACTCTCTTCAGCCTACGTAGCCTCAGAGACAGAGAACAGAGAGCAACTAGTCTGGCTATCTAAAGCACAGGGTTTGAAATGTGTAGGCAGATCCTAATCCTGACTGAGCCAAATGAATAATTTAGTGGGAAAAAAACCTGAAAAATGAGGAAGGGAGGTAAGACTAGAAAGAACTTAGGGCCGAACCTACTGGTTTTAGCCATCACTCTGCATAAATCATCAAATGTCATCTGTTCTCAGTCTCCTCATAACAAAAGTCACATTTATCTGAAGCATTAAAATTAACCACAAATAAAAAATACAAATTTTTCAATGCCTCAATCATTTGCAGGAGAAGTATAACAGGTAGGTTGTGGGAAGTAACATGCTGATTCATAATTGTACACCTTAGCAAATGCTATCCTTTGTAACACAAATGTCACTCTTAAGGCTGACTTCAAGGCCTATCCTTTTCACATGCTAATCAGTACTCCCTTCCCCTGTAAAATGAGGGCAATAAAACATCTATCTCACAAGATTCCTTTAAGGACCAATAAGTCAAACTGGAAAAAGATATTTACAACAAATTTAACCCAGACTTTGTATCTAAAATAAACATACATAGGACCTCCTCCTGCTAAATCAGTAAGTAAAAGACAAAATAACTCAATTTTAAATTGGACAATTTAAAAATTGGGCAAAGACATGAACAGATACTTCATGGAAGATAAAAGTGATAAATACATTATGGGCTATGAGTTTCTAAAAATGGCTCTAAACAATTCTGCCCCAAACTCTACACACATCTCTTTTGACACTTGAGTTAAGCCTGCATCTGCTTTGAACAATAAAATATAGTGGAAATGATGATGTGTCCATCCCAAGCCTAACCATTCCTCAGTTGCCTGACAGCTTCCTCCCTCTTGGAATGCTCTCTTTCTGGGACCCCAGGTGCCAAGTAGTCACAAGAATGAGCCAAAAGCCACAGCTGAGTTCCCAGCCAATCAAGATTCCAGATGACTCTCAACTGTCCAGGCATCCCAGAAACTGGTCCCAGTTGACTGCAGCCTCTTGAGCCTCTAGAGGACAATTATCCCATCACCCCCGCTGACACATGAAGCTGAAGAACTTACCACACTTAACCCACAGAATTGTGGAATAATAAAGTCCTGTTTTGGGGTAGTGTGTTACGACTAGCAAATGTATAAATGAAAGTCAAACAGTATAAATAGGATAATACCATTCTTTTAGCTCCAAAACTTAGCAATATATTGTTTACAGATATAAGGGGTTTTTTTGTTTTTTTTTTTTAATATGGCAACAGAAATGTTAAACAAAACTCAGGAAAATGCTTTCCTAGGTCTAAGAGGAAAACCAAGGGGAAAAGCTAGAGAAGAAACACAAACAGATGTGAAAATAGTAAAGTTCTAGTTCTGTAGTTGAGTACAAGGTTCACAGGTGTTTATCAAGTGTCATAATATACAGAGGGTGTCAAAAACAATGTATACACATTTTTAGAAAGGAAAAAACTGTACAAAATTTGTAATACTCAAGGCACATTTGACTTCTACAATTAAAAGAGGTGGCCAGTGTGATTATTCATCTTTTATTATTGGAATATACTATTACAATTTTGTAGTTTTTTTCTTTCTTAAAATGTATATACACACTGAATATTGCATCCATTTTATATGTAAGTTGCATTTTAAGTATACTTCACTTTATAAATAAATTTACAACTTTAGCTTGATTTGTGTTCAACAGTTATAACTGTCATAAAGTTATAACATCAAATACTTATATAATAAAAATTGCCTTTTGTTTCAAAAGGAAAACCTCTTATTTTATATAAAAGTTTATATTAGACACTTTAAGTGCAGTAAATTATTTTAGCAACCAAAATAAAATATCTTTAAACAAGAGAAAAGATCTTCCACTTTAATGAAGTAACTGACTCATTTTAACAACCTTTCAAAAATATCTTTATTTTAAAAGATTTTAGTTGCTCCTCAAGCTCATTTTTCTACTCTGAACATGACTGGCCTTTATACAATTTTTAAGATTAGCTTTATTTCATCTAGCTCACATAGTTTCATTATTCTGTTCCTTCAAATGCCAGAAAGCTGTTTAGCATATTAAAATAAAAGCCTTCCTTAGTTATAGTCTACAGTAAAAATGATCTTGGGACTGAAATTAAACTTCCAGGAAGTAGGTTTATTAAATTTAAAAAATTAAGAAAATACACATTTTAAGAGTCAATACAGTCAACAAACTCTGCTCCCTACATAAGTAAGAGGCACGTTAATGGATAGTTTTTAGAAAGGCGATTTTTAAGCAAAAACATTTTGTAAGATCACTATAGCATATCATTTTAGGACTCACAGAATTATTGCTATTATTACATGACATGATTGTATAATTAAAAAAGGTGACCAGTCATTTTGTAAGGATTCAATTCACAGTACAAGAAAATAAAGACTTTATACATGATGCATTGGCTTATTTAATTCCAAGACATACAATCTTCAATGATCCTCCCAGTAATTAGACACAGACAAAACTAATACCATTGCAAAGACACTTTAATGAAGACAAGTAACTTATTTCATTCCTTATGAGTATTTTTATTTCATATCCTTTAACCTCTATGGGAAAGTTTAAATGAGGTCTGTCAGAGCTATGATGGCTTCCTAAAGTGTTGCTTAATTTGCACAGCAATTAACTATAATCATAAAGTTAAACCAAGAGCAATGAAACCAAATGGATCATTAATCCAACCCCACCCAAATCATCATTTGCATGAATTTAGTATATTCTAATTAATGCCTGTATGTTAATTTTCTAGTGATAATTTGAATTATTACTCTTTTTCCACATTAGGATATATTTCTCAAGTTCAAATACGAACTCATTGTTCTTGTGAATTTTACATCTATTGTCAACATCTGTCTTTTTTTCATTTATCATCTCAAAAAATGAAATGTTTATAATTCATATGGTTTTCAGATATTAACTAGCCTGTCTTCTTTATTCACTGTTCAACTAGTAAGTTAACACTTCAGACAAAACTCTCTAAGAGTTAATCTGTACTTGGAAGAAATAAAATACTTATGAAACTAAAATCTCTCTCAAGGTTCTTCCTAAGGTATTCATCTAGCCATTCATCTACCAATTTCTGATAGCAATCAAGGATGCTCATATAGATCATTTTTTTCTGTATTATCTTCTTTTTTCATCAACTCTCTCCTTCTATTAGATTGAAATGACACTTATATTGAAAGTGAGATGATGTTCACTCCATGTGATTTTACTGACACCACAAATTTAAAATTCATCAGAGACCTACCATACCATTACTATCATCACCAAAACATAAAATGTTGTTATCATCAAGGATAAAAGATCAGTCTTAATATTAAATATTCACCATGTACCTGGTGCTATGTAAGATAATCTAGTTAGATTAGAAAAGATGTTGCTTTAAAGGACCTTTTGTTTGTATCTCTACATAACAGTAATAACAAATTATTATATTCATTAATAGGGAAAATGAGCATGAAGATCCAAATCACCAAAACGGCAGTATCTTACCAATTTGGATCTTACCTGCACTCTCAGAAAAGTATCTCCAAGTAGAGAATTCATACATGGGAGACACTAGGGGTGTTAAAATAGCTTAAATCATTTAGTTGGACTATTATCCAAACACAGCCTAATTCAATACTCTGGCAGGCACTACTACATGGGATTTTTGGGCACCGGCCCCATATACTGAGGGTGGCAGGTTCAAACCTGGCCCCACCGAACTGCATCAAAAATTAACCGGGAACTGTGGCAGGCGCCTGTGGTCCCAGCTACTTGGGAGGCTGAGGCAGGAGAATCGCTGAGCCCAAGAGCTAGAGGTTGCTGTGAGCTGTGACTCTACAGCACTCTACGGAGGGCAATAGAGTGAGACTCTGTCTCTACAAAAAAAAAAAAAAAGCTGTACATACAGCTTCCGTAAGATACTTTGTTTAAATTTTAAGTTTGAATTCTGTAGAAATCTGGTTGACTCTACTGAGTTTGAAGACAGGCATTCCTACATTTAAATTTTTCTTCAACTAACAAAGAATATGATATAGTCCATTATTTGTTTGTAAAACAAACCATTATCAAGTAGCATGAGTTCCAAACTAATGCGCAGCAGAAAAATACCATTAAATTTGATCAAAATCATTTGACCAATAAATAAAAATGCATTAGAGTATTCATGTTTATTATTTTAAGAACTACTTTGTAATTAAAACAAAAGCTTATAAGCTAAATCATGTTTCCAATATCCTAAAACATTTGCTAACACATGTCAAATTCTCATACCCCAACATACCAACTTTCTACAAAAAGAAACACTCATAACCTTTTCTTGGTCATTCTTTGAACTAAATCTTGATCCTCTGGAGGACAGTTTCTGAAAGAATCTTAATAATAATACCGCTTCCAAAGGATCTTACTAATAATATCGCTCCTTTCTAAAGCAAAGAAAATGGAGAAGAAACTAGCCAAAGCTATAACTGTACCACTTTACAAAGAGGTGTTTCATTCCTCTGGTCTTCGAAAAAAGAAAGAGGCAGACAACACATACTCTAAAAATCCTTTGGGTTATAGA
The DNA here is from genome assembly GCA_963573935.1 of Arctocebus calabarensis. NCBI lineage: Eukaryota > Metazoa > Chordata > Mammalia > Primates > Lorisidae > Arctocebus > Arctocebus calabarensis. The sequence goes on from CAUYON010086567.1 coordinate 7,241, forward strand.
CTTTTTGGTCTACTCTTAAAATTTAGATGTCTCTCAACTAGAATGGCTTAATACTTCCAATCTCACTAAACATTTTACACAAAAAATAAATCTGAATGAAAACAATAGTCAATTTCATTCCATCATCTTTTCCTCTCATTCAGTTACTCCCTTAAAAACTCTGTTTCTGAAAATTCCCTAGTCAGTCAGGTTAAAAAGTTAAAATCATCAACTCTTCTCTCTTATCTACATCAAAACAAAGTAAATCAACCATCGTCCAACTAGTAAACTTAGCTAGTGGTGGGATTGTGATTAGGCATTTTGATAGGCCAATTTATTAATACGTAAAAATCAGGACAGAATGATTAAAAAACAAATTAAATGAAGGACATTTTCATTTAAGTCTGCCTCAAAGGCCAAGGGTGAAGTAAAAAGAACAGATTTTGCAGTCAGGTAGACCTATGTTCTTCAATCCCTTTGGGGAATATTGAATTAAAATATCTTTTGTCTATTAAGAGAGGTGTTTCTTTACTTTTCAATTTTAAGATAGCATTGGCTTATATAAAACTGTAAAAGCTAAGCATCTACTATCATTTAGAATACACATTAAAATTATCCTATAACACTAAATTCCTTAGAAAGAAAAATGGTCAAATGATAATGGTCAATTTAACTAGCTCAATGGTTATTAGTTCTTTAGAGATTCACTAATTCACAAACAATGCAACCTTGAACAACATTAAGGTATTCACCAATTTATATATATATAGATTATATTTCAAATATGTTTATAAGTTTTTCATTTGAAACTGTGAAAGCATTTTTCCAAAGATATAAAAATTCTAAGCAGTGTAACGTTATACTTCCTGGCATGCTTACAAATGCTGATTAACCTACATTTATCTAAAACATAGAAGCCTCTAGGGCAACTGCTGCTTTCTGTCCCAACACTAATCCCCACCTCCTAACATACTCTTCATTTTTTAATCCTACAGTATTGCTGCTTTCCATCAATTTCTAAATTCCTGGAAATTATTCATTGTCAGAAGTAGGTACGCTAAGGAAACAGAAGCCTTCTCAGAAGAGTTAGTTATTTTAAAAACAAAAAGTAAGAAGTATTCATCACAATCGGCAAAGCAAAGAGGAGGTGAAGACAGAATAGCAGGTTAACCATTTACAACTTTTTCCTTTTCAAAAGTAATTACTTGGCCCATATGGTAAATTTGTGGATCCTATAATATCTTAAAATAATGCGTTTAATATGTTTATTATAGGGACCAGCAGCAGCCACTTTTACAATCACATTAAACCATTATATCTGGATGAAACATGGCAAAGACTACAGCCTGACCTATCAAAAAAAAAAAATGATGCTAATAATTCAGAAGAATTTAGAAGTTCCATATAAATTAAGTCTAGTAAAACCAAGTGATACCCTTCTAACTACTTCAGAGTTTCTCCTGAGAAAGTGGATTTAGCAAAGTGAAGTCATTTAACAGACTAAAGCTAAGGCACTGCTGCCTTAAAAATGCACTCAGGTTAAGTTATTAACCAAAAATTGGAATGATGAAATCTGATCCTAACCTCTAGTCCAACTGAGGATACAGAAATAGTATTTACATACCTCATATTCGAGTATTATAGAAAATAAGAGAAATAAGAGAAATTTCTAGAATAAAAATTTAGAGGCTCTCTAGAAATAAGACATCCTCTTTATCAAGGAGTTGAAAGAATCAGTATACCATTCTTTATATTGCAGTAAGCAACGCACTTTGTCTACCAGCAGGATTTAAAAGTAGTAATGGGCAGATAGAAAGCTATGAAAAAGAAAACTAGAATATTAATTGCAGAATCTAGGTGGTAAATATACAAGTGTTCACAATAAAATGCTTTCAACTTTCCTGCATGTTTAAAAATTTCCATAATATAATTTGGCAACAGACGTTATTAAATTGTGGGGGCTTTATAACTTAACTACAAAATTGTCATTTTATAAGATCATTATGTTTTCAAAGTAAACAAATTGGGGGGGGAATGTGATTTACACACTTGAGAATAGTATTAACCTTTCCATTCTTTATTTCTGAGAGCCATGTGTGCATGGATGAATGCTAAGGTAAAGCAATGAAGATAAATTTTAACATTTCTCATATACATGTACTTAAAACTTACTGAGCATAAAAATTGAAGATTAGGTACAGAAAGGCTAGAAAGTTACCCTATAATCATAACAACTGAGTCAGAGCACATCATAAAATCCTTATTTTGAGTTTCAAATGTTTGGTCTACAACCAATGTTGTCTTTATGGAAACTACTCACGGCATTAAGGAGCATGTAATCCTACCCAAGTTAGCCCTCAAGATATGAAAACTTAAAGGGAAAGAAAAAGTCCCTAAGTCTTTCATGACATTTCCTAACTACCTCAGGACCTAGTATATGCTTCATAAAATTTCATGATTAGTACCTATGGCCACCTCACTTACCAGAATGGGAGCAGATCCAATCCCATCATCCAATCCAGCAGTGCAAACCACTCCCAGGACATCCCCCCATGGGTACTTGTAATTTAAAATAATCTCAAAAAGAAAAGCTAGAAAAAAATTTAATTAAATGAAACCAGTGACAGTATACCTGTTCTGAAGTGCAGCTGGACTGCTGTTGCTAATGATCCCAGAGTCAAAGTGACTTTTTAAGATTTGGGGACGTTTGTGTTCTAAAACTGGTTTTGTTACCCATTTTGTCTTCTTCAGAACTGAGGTCAATAGCCTCTTTTTGTCATCTGCAAAGTGAAGAAAAAAATGGAGACCTCAAAGTACAGGAAGTAGTCCCCAATTTACAAACAGCTTATGTTCCAAAGGTTTATCACTCCTTTGAAAACATGTTTGTACTAATTAACCTATTTATACCATAGTTTTTATGGAAAAATTGCATTCCAGATTTCAACTCTAATCTGCAACTTTCTGACCTACAAAAAAAAAGGGCAGAGAAAAGAACAAGCTTTCCTTACAAAGAGAGCTTTTTTACATTGCTACTGTGAGAAATCTACCACAATTTAACAAGATAATGAAAAAGGCACCTGACTAATACAATGCAAAAGTATTAACAGTTACAACAAAAATAAATAGCAACTACAATTTGCTCCATAGCAAAAGATAAAAAAGGTGCTGTTAAAACTAGTTGATCAACCAAAATTTGGCAAGCATAGACAACATATTCCCAAACTGCTTCCTGGTATCTAATCAACTCTGCTGGTAGAGAAGAAAATTACCAAAGGAAAGAGGTGACTGTAAGCAAAAATGTTGCTAATCTCTAAAAAAGTGCAGTGTACTTCAATAAACATGTACTATTTAATATTATATACCATCCTTTATAACCAGTTAAGATTAATAAATTAACTTGGGTGACAAATTTAAAAAATGAGCATAACTCTTGACAGGTCACTTTGGGCAGCTAACTTGAATCTTACACAATTTAAGAACTATTGTACAATTTATAGAAATAACTCACAATCAGAGGAAGTAAACCTTTACTGAAAAGATTTCAGAAATAAAGTCAGTGACAGAGAGAGAAAAAGAGATCAGAGAAGGTGTGATCAAGTCAGAATAATTTTTGTGGCTACAGAGACTGAGAGTAACATTTAAATATTATTAAAGGTTCATGTCATTACAGTATGGATATGATGGTAATCTGAACAACACCCAAGCTAGTTTAACACTAGAGTATTTGGACTACAGACCACTTAATATTGATACTTTAGTAGCTCTAAAGGAAAACTGCTTTAAAAACCAAAGTAATAATGGCAGGCAATCTACACATCCTCCCACTTTTAAATTTTTTCCAACAAGAATGATCAGGAAAATTACGTAAGAATGAGTAAGATACCTCAATACTACTACAGATCTTCAAAAAATATGAAAGCAAAATAAAAGTGGGCAAACAAGGTACTTTTTTGTATGAAACCTGATTTTTTAAGTCACTCAAATTGGACATTATATTAGATCCATACTGACAAATCTCCATTCACAATAAAGTATAGGTGACAACTCCTTTATTATATAAATCTCTTTACTACTAAGAATTATCTATTATAAGGATAAACATTTAATTAAGAAAGTAAATATTAAAACTATAACAGTAAGCAGAATACCTAAATTAAGTAGCTCTTTGAGACTGAAGAGATGAATACACTTTTAGTGTACATACATTAATTCAAAATTGTACAGATTTAGGTAAAGGATATGTCAGAAACATTTTTTCATAGACAGAAAAATAGAAGTGAGACAGACTTTCATGTGGACGAAAAAGTTGTGCTCTCCAATTGGGTATACTCTTGAAACTGGAGAAAGAAATCAACTTTTAATTCTTAGTCATATTTTCAAAAAAAAAAAAATTAACCACTTCATCTGTTCATCTGTGAAGTAAACTCAATAAGCCTTTTCATAATTACATTATTCAACTTCAGTAGAGATCTTTGGCTGACTTGATGCAAATTTTTAAACTTCCTTCAAAGGAAGGGAAATATGACAAAAATCCTTGTATTATCCAGTTGTGAATTTTTCTGCAACCGTAATTTCATCCCCAGTTATTACTGAAGAATATTTAGACTTCCTTTTGTAAAAGTATTACTGTCTGGATAATTTATTCTCGCTTTTCATTACCTGATATGTTTGGTCAACCACGCACTTCTGGTGCTTTAAATCTAAAAAGACAGAACTTTCTCTTTTCACATTATTTAGTATATACTACCAGTTTTCAGTTCCTCGTTGCAATTTCATTTTCATCTAATTTGCTTAAGTATTTCAAAGCTAAGATTACCTAATATTGTGTCTAGTTAATATGTTTTCACAGATGTTTTAAAGCTCCTAGACCATGCTAATATATTTTCTTCTGTGATTCCACGTTAACAAAGTTTTTGTTAACTAATGTTAGAAAAAAATCAAAACCTCTAAAATGGCCCCAAAATATCATAGAAGAATGTCACAGTGATTAACTGTTTTATCTATAATTGAATTCTCCATGGATGGGCCTTTCTGGTGTTCAATACACGTTGCAGTATAAATTTTTCTCTCCTGAACAGCAAAACTTAAATCTAGTATTTTAACATACAGGCAATGTGACCTCTAAAAAATTTATAATCTATACATTTAACAACCCTTAAGGAAATTCTCTATTTCAAATGATAAAACAAATATCCTAACTGTAAGCAAGAGAGATTAACTCAAGGTTGACAGGTTAACAAAATGAATTAGTTAAAAAAAAAAAAAAGCATTCTCTCAGGTGGAAAAAAACTCTGTTTGGACAAATTAGGACAAAAGTTGGAGCCATCTTCGTACCTAGATAACTCACAGACCCTTGCAGTGTCTAAAGAGATTAGTGTTTCTGAGAGTGGGATAATTCCTAAAACATTCAGGTCAGTTCCTTCTACTGTGTGCAACTTCAGTATTGTAACTCAGAGCTCCCACCACGAAGGTACTATTCTTCCATTCACAAACCTTCCTGCAGAGACCAGTAAATAAACTAATGCAACGCTTTCGGTCACTGTATGAGGGTGACAGTTTGGCTAACAAAGTAATGATCTTGCTCTAAAAAGCAACCTAAGATGATTGTGGAACTGTGAGGTGCTGTTGTGCACGTAAGGGCTCTGAAAAGAAAGCCTCTCTCGAAAATACTTAAGGCTATTGAATAAATAAGAGTCACTAGCTTTCAGATCACTTTCAGGGATATTATTTCCCTTCCTACATCAACCCACTCTCCTTTCCCCTTCTCACATCATGAGAGCAAAATAAGAACCAGTGAAAGCGTAAAAGCAAGGCTGGGCAGACAGGGCTCCAGCACATCTGCACTCACCTCCAGCGGCAACAAGGCAGCCCAGCCCCTGGCCGATCCCCCATCCGAACTAGCAAAAAACGCGCCCGCTAAAATGAAAGGACGCAAAGCAGCGGGCGAGGAGTCGGCCGCGAATCCGCTGAGGAGCGACCACCGGCTCCTAGCGTGGCGGGTCCGGACTCTGCGACCAGCGCCAGCAGCCAGGGGCTGCATCCACCCTCCTAGCAGTCCGCACACTTGCCCTGCCGAGGGTCAAGGTTCCACTCCCGGACCCCGACGCCCCGCCTCAGGCTGCTCCGGGCAAACTTCGCCCACGGGCAGGGGGAGAGCCCGGAGTTCCAGGACCCGCGCGGGGCTCCGCGGCGGCGCGGGGCCAAGTCCAGGAGAGCCGCGGCGGGCAGAGGAGCCGGTCCCAGATCCCCGCGGGCCGCGGGCGGGGGAAGGGCGGCGGGGCACTTACCACGGGTCGAACTCGTGGATGATGCTTTCGAAGCGGATGACGGCGAAGAGGCGCGAGCTGAAGCCGGCAAGCCAGGCCAGGAAGAGGATGGTGAAGGACAGCAACGATTGCCACCCAGCCGGCTGCGACAGCCCCCCGGACAGCCCCGCGGGGGCCGGCTTCGGCGGCGCCGCGCCGCTCGCAGCCTTGTGCGCGCACTGGGCCCCGGCCCCGTGGTGGCCCTGCCGGCTGTTCCCCAGGGCCATGAGGCCGCTCCAAGGGGACGAGTTGAGGGACGACTTGTGCTTGCTCTCCGGGGCCGAGGGCTCCGCCATGTTGTGCCCCGGCGGCGGGTCTCGCTCTCCTCCGCCGCCGCCGCCTGGTGTGAGGGGTGCTGGGCGGGGACCCGGAGGAGGAGGAGGAAAAAAAAGGAGGAGGAGGGAAGAGCTCTGCGCGCTCCCGCCCTCAGCGCCGCGAGGCCGGGGGACAGGGGGTGGAGGCGGCGGCGGGGAGTCTCCGCCTCAGTAGCGGCAGCGACTGCCGCTCTCTCAACCCAGATGGCTCCTGCGCCCCACTAGCCATCCGTATCCCCAGTGCAGCTGCGGCGGCGGCGAGAGCCGACGGGACGAGGGCGCCAGAGAAGAAAAAGGAGCAGACGGAGGCGGCACCACAGCCCTGAGAAGCAATGACATTCCCTTTCACGCCCGCCGCCCGCCCCGCTAAGAGGAGCACGGGGAGGAGCCCCCTGAAGTCCGGGCGGAGCACAAGCAATCCTTGACTCCGCCCCCGGCCCGACAGGAACAGGCCCTTCCGCCTGTCACAAAGCGACAGGTCCGTTAGGGGGTGGGCCCAGAACTGCAGCCCCCACCAATAGGGGCGCGAGCCGGGGCGGAGCTTGACCCAACCGTCCTCCCCCCTCCCCCTCCCGGCCTCGCGCCTATTCGCCCACAGCGGCCAAGCTGCGCGACTACGGCTTCATTGTCAGTTGAAAGACGCGGTTTCGCGCGCCGGTGCGGTATGCGAGTAAGGGCGCTAGGCGGCTCCTCTAGTTTCGTGGAGCCAGGTCGAGAGGTTGGAAACGGTGGAGCGACCTCCGTCAAACTCGACTTAAGGGACGCGGGGACCTCCGCGCCGACCAGCAGGGCGCTCGTGCGCTCTTCGCGGTCATGACTTATAACCTGCTTTGCGCGGATCGCCCGTCACGTGATTGGGCGCGCAGGCGCCTCACGCTAACTGGGAGCGTGCGTCTGGCAGATGGGCTCCGCCGCCCGCGGCGCCCCCTATCCGGCGCGGCGAGTGAGCCCTCAGTGTCCGTGGTACCGTCCGCCGCGCACTCTGAGCCCCACGTCCTGCCTCTCGCTGTGCGGCTGCAAACGAAGACAAATTGCGCTGAACACTCTCCGGAGCCAGCATACGCGTCCTGCCTCTAGGAAGACCTAGCGAGGCAGGCAAAATGCGAGCGAGCTTTTCTCGCCCTTTTTCATTTGTTGTATTTTTCTAATTGCCAAAGTAATTTATGTGCATTGAAATACGGGAACATACAGGAATTCGTTGTTAACGGATGCATGCATTTTATTGAATGACTGAAATTATTTAACTTTCGCTGGACTTTCAAGTGTTCTCTCTTGAGTAAGTGGTAACACATGCCTCGACATGACTATCTTCACGTCTAGATTGTGTTTCTATACTTTCTTTACCTTTCCGCACGCTCCTCATTACCCGGCAAAGAAAGTGCTACCAGGTGGACTGCAACTCGGGGCAAAAGGAGTTCAAACTTACGTGAGGTAGTGGAGAGACAGAACGCGGCTTTCATAAGCCCCATAGAAGGCACAGAGCTTTCAGCGTTATCAATCTCAGTAAATATTTGATTAATTTTTCATGTATATTCATGGTTAATTGTCCATTTTATTAGGTAACATCTGAATTTAAAAATATGTTTTTGTGTAAAGTTACAAAGGCCCTGAATTATTTCCTTAAGTCGTTTACAATGTTCGTTTTAAATTATAAATTGCTTTTAAATAGCAGATCTTTTCAAAATGTTGAATGAACAAGTGTATCTAGTTTAGGGATGCTCTTAAGGTACTCTTTTAACCGACTAAGTGATGAACTTTTCTCTTGTTTCTTTACAAAAAATAGTCTCATTAAGGAAAAGATGAAAAGTTGTCCAGAAATAGACTCTCACCAACAACTTGATAATGGACACTTACAGAACATCTAAATTTTAATGAGAATTAAGGTAGAGTGTTAGCTGGTCACTGCTGTGCAGAGAAAGGCGGCATACTATTTCTCAGAGCCCAAATAGTACATGCTAAAATGATGAGATTTAAAATTTTTACCTATGTTCCATGAAAAACAAAAATTATTTTGCGTTTTTATTTTGTTCAGATATTTCTGTTTCATTGTCTTTGTACGGATGCTCCCTTTTAACCTCTACATTATCTTTTGCTTCCTTTTTATGCCTGTTCAATGGCCAGAGGCCTATTCTGAAAAGTGACAAGGCTCAGTTGTAGTCCCAAATTGTTGCTTACCAGTCATATAACATTTGACAAATCATCTGCATAGGTTGCCCTTTCTACTCTTAAAGTCAGTTGTTAATATTAAATAGCTTATCTGAGGTCACTTTGGAAGATTGTTAAGGAACATACCCAAATGCTGGATAGTGGTGAGGGTAAAAAGAGGGGGGAAAGTCCTTTTATTCTTCATTTTCATTCATTCACTCATCCATTCAGTGAGTATTTATGAAGCTCCTCCTTTATGCCTAGCACTTACGTTGGCACTGGGTGCATTAGGATGCAGCAGTGAACAAGAGAGAATCAGTTCCTGCTCTCACAGAGCTCACCAGTTAGCCCTAAGAGAGATAGGTGTTAACCAAATCACATAACTACCAAAATGCAATGTGGCAAACACTGTGGAGGAGAGAGGTTTATGGGGGATTTGATCTACACAGAAGGATGGGAAATGTTATCCTGAGGAAGCAGTACTGGACATTAAGATGGACCAAGGGAAGCAGGATGGGAAGGATTATTCAAACAAAAGTACTTGCAAAGGCCCTGCAGTAGAGCAGGGGAGGCAGGTATAAGCAACCCAGAAAAGGGCCAGTGACTACAATAGGACAGTTGGGTAGGAGTTGAAGACTACAATAGGACAGTTGGGTAGGAGTTGAAGAAAATAGCCAGATAGCATAGGTCGTGATAAGTGGTGTTTTAACCTGAGAGTCTTGAGAAGCCATAAAGGGCTTAAGCAGGATGTGGTATGTTTGGGATGGTGTGAGATGATCAGATGTCTGTTTTGAAAAGAATACTGAGGTTGCAATGTGGAAAGCACTTGGGAGACATACCGGTAAGAAATGACATCAGGGTACCTAAGATTTCAGAGGTTAATTTTGTGAGGACTATTTTACTATGGAACCACTTAGGAACTCAAAAATAAATTGCAACATTGTGAATGGTTTTCAGTTTGTGTATTAAGTGTGTTGTTTACCTCTCTTCACTTGAATTCCTTGATCCTGCTAGGTGCTTTTAACGTCTTTACTGGATTCATATCTCTGAGAAGTCAGGTAGTCAGACAGTAATGGTGCAATTTGAGGAGCAGTGTTGTGACCTCAGGGGCCCAGAAAGTAGCAGTTCTCAACCTGTGGGTCTTAACCCATAGGAACTGTATTAAAGGGCCACGGCATTAGGAAGGTTGAGAACCACTGGCTTAAAGACTTCCAAGGGAAGGCAATATTTGAACTTAAACTTGAAGGATGAGCAGAATTCACCAGGCACCTCAGGAAGAGGGGTGGGAGGATTCCAAGCACAGAAAGGACATCTTTCAAATTAACACAAAGTTTAGTGTTAATGAGTATGAATTGGGAGGTGAGGCTGAAAGGAAGGTAAGAACCAGACTATCAAGGATTTGTCTACCTGGATTAGGGAGTTTAGATATTAACCTGCTAACAGCTGGGAGCCATAGAAACATGTTGAACAGCAATAACATGGTCAGACTTGGTTGATGGAAGAAAAACTTGTAATGGCAATATGAAGGATGTACCGGAAAGAGTGAGAGTAGAAGCAGGAAGTCCCGAAACGAGGCATTTGCAGAAGTTTAGGCAAGAGAACGAGGTGTCAAATGGGAACAGTGAGTCTAGAGAGAATGGAATGACAGAGTTATCAAGAGGACAGAATGCAGAAATTGATGATTGGAGCAACATAAAACAAGGGTTAGGATGAAATGGGAATTTCTGGCCTGGTCATTAGAGTGGAAATTGATGTCTCAGAAATGAGGATCATAGGACAAGGACCATGTTTGAAGAAAAGATGATCAAATCAGCTTTGCATATGTTGTGTTCTAAGTCCCTCTAGAATACCCAAGAGGAAGAACTTAGGTAAAGAAATTTGATGCTCAGGAGGAAAAGTTTTTCAGGGGATAAATGTTTGGCATTCTGTGGGCATGGATGAAATTTTGTTGTAATCAAAGTTACTGGGAATCAGAGAAAGTTGAGAGTAGAACCCTAAAGAACTCTGAAGTTAAGAAACTAGAAGGTGTGCCTACAAGAAGCCTAAGAACCAGAACCAGCAGAGAAAGTGATACCTTAGCAGCTGAGAGAGGGAAATCAAGTGAGGTCAGCAGAGGTCAACACAAGCTACAGAGAAGTGGAGTGCGACACAGTTGACACAGTTGAAACGTGTACTTTTCTTTGGGCAACCAGGAGTTCAGTTACTTTATAGCAAGGCCAATTTTGGTGGAGTCAGAGCAGGTCAGAAGCCAGATCACAGCAAGTAAGGAGGAGTCAGTAGCAAAGAATATGAAGACAGGGAGTATAGACCATTCTACAAGTCTGGCTTTGAAAGCTCAGAAAGGACTAAGTCAAATCAAGAAAAGTCTAATTTACTGATCCACAGTCCTGGCATTTTCTACTGTGATCAAGAAAACATTTAAGTGCTAGTAATATGTCTCTGAAATGACAGGTCTGCGAGACGGTTTCATCCTTCCTAGCGAAACAGAAATAGCATGACATACAAGGTCAAACAAGTTAGTGAACTTATCCTAGAAAAAGTGCTACGTACATCATTGCTGTCACCTTTAAAGTATTCCCCTTGGCTATCTGACGACTGTAGTGATACTCCGCAGTGAGGTATGCAGTACTTTTTTCTAAGATGAATCTGTGAACTTAATTGACCTCATGTACACTTATACTGGACACACCATTCTAGGCACTGCCCGGATTTGGCATATGATTGCCATTTCAAATATTTGGTGACTGAGGAACTTCTCAACTGTTATGTTGTCCCCTTCTAACACACATCTGCCGGAGTACCTACTGCGTGGCTCATAGCCCAGTAGAGGAGACAGAAGCAGAGAGGGAGAAATCAAGTTATGAGCTTGTGAAATCCTAGGTATGCTGCTAAGAAGTGATATTGTGTGGTGGTTTAGGGCACAAGCTCTGGAGACATGGCACCAAATCCTAACTCCACTTCTGAATCATACGGCCTTTGTCAAGTTGCTTCATCTCTCTGCCTCTTGGTAGGTGTGAATAAGTATTGCATCTTCCTCTTTCAGAGTTGTGATAAGAAATAAATGAATCAGTACAGGAAAAGAAATGAGAAAAGTGCCTAGCATAACAGAAGCATTCAATACATATTGATTATTAACAATATTACTTGTATTACTGCTATATCTAGAACAAGGACAGATGGGCTATCAGACTTACCTCCCTGGATATCCTTAAAATAATTCTCCATGACTGAGCCCTTACTGAATATTTCTCTGTTTCTTTAAAATGGAAAATGCCTGTCTCAAATAAAACACTACTTCAGAATACTATTTGACTAAAATGTCTTCTGGATAAACTAGTAGGCTCCTAAAATGAGAAGAAAACATTGGAGAGTGAGAGAAGGTAGGCAACCTCTAAAATGTCTTCCAGTGATCTGTGACCCCCCCACCCCCACCTGTGTATGCTGAAGCTAGAGTCATACTTCTAACAAAGAGAATGTGGCAAAAATGACGGGCTGTCACTTCTGAAAAAGCTGATCTCTTTTCTTCATCCTCCTCCTCCTCTTTCATATCTCTTCCTCCCTCTTTCAGATCTCAGTCTGAGGAAAGCAACCATATTGTAAGTAACCCTATAAAGAGGTTCCATGTGTAAAAGAACTCTTGTCTCTGACTAGCAATCCACAAGGACCTTAAGCCTTACAACATCCACAAGAGTAAGCTTGGAAGCAGATGGTTCCACACTTAACTCTTGAGATGACTGCAGCCCCAGATGACACCTTACTTGCAGTCTAGTGAGACATCCTGAGGCAAAGGACTCAGCTAAGCTGACCCAGATCCTTACCCATAGAAACCATGAATTAAAAATTGAGGTAATTTGTCACACAGTTATGGAGCACTAATACGGTGGTAATAAAGAATGATAAAGTAAGCAGCAACCTTTCTCTTACAATTTTCCTAAAAAATGCACCTAAAGTAACCTGCAAGGATGAAAAGAATAGATGCACTATCACCACTGCATTACTCAAAGACCATCCTAAGGAGTATTCATTCCAGAAGATACTTTGGGGGATGGGGGAGAAGTATTCCAAGTCATGCTTTATTTCTGCATGGAAATTTATGCTTTATTTCTACATGGAAAATCTACATGCTTTATTTCTCTCGGAAATTTATTATAAACATATCCATACTGAATGCTCTGGAAAGTCCTACAGTAACTTGATTTATCCCAGAATTGCCTAAATCTATTTGGCTCTTGGAACCCTTTTCTTCATAACACCTATTACAGACTGAAACATCTAGTCTTCAGAACAGATTTTGGAAAACACTGGACAACACTGCATAAGATTAAGTAGGCACTTTAACTTCAGCTCTCAGGCCTTTCAGATGCAAAAGCCCTAGACAGGTAGTTGAGAGTTGGGTTCTGAGTCAGGTCAAATCCATAAGTTAAGTGACTTTATGTGAGCCATTGAAGCTTTCAAAAAAAATAAAAACAGCTACCATATCTTAAATTTCATGCAGTTCTACAAGTCTATGAGGTCATTCAGTGCAACCTCAGAAGAGGAATTTATAGTATAGTTCAGGGAACTTGTTTGTCCTTTCATGACTCTAGTCACAGGCCCTAATCCTGGGCCTGGTGCATAGCAGTAAATATTTATTAAATGAATGACCCGGTACATACTATGGTATCAGACCTATGTTTTATTTGGCACATAGAAAGTGAAATTTGAGAATGGAAAATATTCATTAGAAACAGTGGAAAAACAAAGTCATGTAGGGAATATTTGGAAGTGAGACAGTAATCTAGAGTTGAGATGCATTACCCCATTTTACATTTATTTGCCTTGAAACAACACACTCCAGTCTTAAGTTTCCTCGTCACATAAAACCAATTAATTTTCTATTTTAGTACTTTTGACAGTTTGATTTCTGTGTCCATTATTTCATGGTTTCCAAAAAGAAAGTGTATCAGTTAGGCATGTATTTGGCTGCAAGTAACAGAAGGACCAAAGCATAGTGGATGAAACACAGAAGAGTTTATTTTCTCCAATAAAATGAAATTCAGAGAAAGTTGGTTGCTGATATTGACTCAGTTGCTCAACAGTGTTTTCAAGGCTTTCTGTGTTTATGTCCTGTGCTGGATTGTCTGTTGTCAATTTATCTTCACCCCCTTCTGTGATCTCTTCTGCATTACACAGAAGAAGCTTAAAGGCACTTTTCCCAGATTCTCTTCTCTGGGTGCTTCCATGTTAGGGGTTGTCAATAAGAAGAGCTCAGTCAGTATTTGGAAGATGGAAAAGACTTAGAGGTACTTTCATATCGAAGAGGAAAAATGAGCAACTGTAAGATTTATAGCATCATTTTGGTTGGTGTGAAAACCACTTGGAAAATTGTAGGATAATTTGTAGGAGCTTTTTGAAGATTATTGGGAATGGGAGCAGTTTCCTAGGGAGCTTTTGAAAACTCCAGGCTTTGGGCCTTCAGGCTGAAGTTTTCACAGTCTCCTTCTCTGACCCTGACCTTCAAGCAGCAACTTCCCTGATCTTTGTTCCCTGTGGTCTTCCAACATTCATGTAAATAATTATTCTTGTATTAAACACTTATTCCTGCAGTACTGGAGGAGTTCTGTTTTCCTGATTGAACTTAGTAATGTATTCTCAATTCACTTAGTATACATGTATGTGTATACACACACACACACACACACATATATATATATATATATACATACTTTTTTGGTTTTTGTTTTTTCCTACTCAGTCACCCTGAGTAGAGTGCCATGGTGCCATAGCTCACAACAACCTCAAACTCCTGGGCTCGTGTGATCCTCTTCCCTAGCTTCCTGGGGAGCTGCAACTACAGGTGCCCACCACAATGACCAGTTAGGTTTTTTTATTTTTGGTAGAAATAGGGGTCCCATTCTTGCTCAGACTGGTCTCAAACTCCTGAGCTCAGTCTCCCAGAGTGCTGGGATTACAGGTGTGAGCCTCCATGCCTGGCCAGTATATTGGTTTTTATTCTCTTTACCATTGCCATACTGTTGTAAGATAGCTGCTGCAGCTCCAGACATTACATCAGCATTTGAGACAGAAGGTCAGGAGACGAGGAGGTGAAAATCATTTCCTTTTTTAAGGAAAACAAACATTTTCCCAGAAATTATATTAGCAGACTTTCTCTTAGGTCTCATCAACACCACCACCTCCCATGATCTTATTGAATTTATATTGCTCCAGGATTTCAAGTTTACTTCTTTAGGCATGCCTGGCTTTTCTTATTGCCCCAACAAAAATTCTTACCTTGGACTCAATGACTCTGACTGGCCAATTTCTGACCAAGTACTTTTGCCAAGAGGATAAGAAACACTCATTGACTTAAGCCATCCTGGAGCTGGAGTTAAGTCAAACCTTACTTGTAGGAAATCTGAGGCATTGTTACAGAAAGGAAGCAATACTGCATGCTAGAAAAGTCCTTTATGTTTAGGGTATACAATTTTGACCTAGAAGAAGACAATTAGATATAGCAGAACTACCACCCAAGAATCTAAAATTTGAAGACTGTATATGCAACTATAATTTGTCAATATATAATTTAAATACCTAAAGGCACATACCCTATGACACAGAAAAAAGTAAAATACATTTGAAGATAATATAAAAGAAGTATGTAGGGGTTGGAGATTGATGTCTTTCTTTATTCACTTGTGACTTGATTCAGAGGACGTATCAGCCTGAAGCAGAGGTTAACAAAATTTTTCTATGAAAAGCCAAACAGTAAATAATTTAGGCTTTGTGGGAAAGATCATTCAACCACTCATTTTGCTATTGTAGTGCAAAAACAGACAGACAATACCTAAGCAAATGGGGTGGCTGTGCTCTGATAAGACTTTATTTACCAAAGCAGGAGGCAAACTAGATTTGTCCCAAAAGCTGTAGTTTGCCAACCCCTGAACTAGAGCATTTTTTATCCCTGAAGTGAGGCAAACTTGGGAGTTAAGTTTTTCTACCTTTGCTTGATAATTTATTTTATTTTTTACTTAATTCTATACAGAGATAATACATTCATGGTGAAGACTCTGACTCCTAGCTTGTCCCCTGACTGCCAAATCCTTTCCTCTTCTCAGCTGTATAGGTGATCATTTTCATTATTTCCTTCTGCATTTTTCAATATTTTGTACATAAAGGCAAAACTCATGTGAACTTATCTTCTTATATTTCCATTTTTTTCCATGCTCTACGTACTTCTCCCTATCTGGGTTATTTTTTTGTTGAACAACTGTCTTCAAGATCTTTCCATATCAGCTCATAGAGAACTTTTTTGTTTCTTCTCATGGCTTCATAGTGTTCCAGAGGACTGTAACTAAGTCAATCAATTATCCATTGGTGACATTTGGGCTGTTACTAGTCTTGTACTATTATAAACAAGACTATAATGAATAAACGTATACTTACAAAGTGCAAGTGTGTTGGTTGGAGAAATTACCATATGTGAAATTTGGTTTGGGTATGTGCATTTGTAATTTCAACAGATACATTTTTCCTATATGTGGTTGTACCACCTGCATTTCCACAATGTGTGAGATACCCCCTTCCCAGAGCTCAACAACAGAGTTTGTTAACAAATTGTTGGATTTTTTGCCAACAAGTGAGGTGCAAAGTGGTAGTTTTAATTTGCATTTCCCTTATGAGTAAGTTAGGGTACTTATTTAACATTTAAGACAGTCTTCCCACATCTTCAATGAGGCGGAATTGCTATCACTGTATGTTCTTAAGCATAATTTTTGGAATAGTATGCTCCAATGTTATGGAAACCATTAACCTACATAGTTTTATTTGCTAGTTACTCAGAAAATGAGCTCATTTATATTAAATTCATGCAACTCTGTTATTTAAAAAAAAAGACTCTACTATTATTCAATGTAGCATATCCCCTAGATTATCTATTCTAGATCGTGTATTTCATGAAAGTACCTTTGACATAATGAAGGGTTTTTTTTAATGGCTTATTAAGAAATTCAAATGGAAAAATTTCTAAAGATAAAGTAACTGTTAGCAAACACAGAAAGGTGATTGTTCCATTTTATTTTAAGGTCATGAAATTTTGTGTATTCTGATGTGTAGTTATTTCCATGTCCACTTTTTTATACATGTTTTTACATGTCCATTCTGAGAGATTTATAGGAGCAGACAAAGAAATAAGTTACCTTGGCAAATAATGTTTCTTTCAATCTGTCTTTATTATAATTACAGCAGTTAGGAGGCAGTTCTAATACCTATCCCTATACATTTGTTTTAGTTTTGTATCAGTCCAAATAATCACAGAATCAGTCACTGTATTCTGTTTGTAAGAGAATTTATTAAATTACATTCTTACATGGTAGAGTATAAAATAAGTCAAAGTTCAAAACAGAAGTTTATAAACTATAAAGTTTATAAAATATGGAGATTTCATCCTATAGGCATCAAGAAAATAGGAAACTTGAAATAGGGATTCTTTCTAGCTTATACTTTCTCTTAAAAAGTTAATAGACACTGAGTTTCAGACTTATACATTTTTAAGATAAAAACTCTACTTTTTGTTGTAAATCGTTTAACTTTAAATTAGGTACAATAAGTATTATACTGAAGAAATGTATTCCACTTAATAATTACATAGAACAAATTCATTTACTAAGGAATTAGAAGGCATTTTGTTGGTTATTAAATTAGTGACACAATAAAGAATGGAGGCCACATTAGCTAGAAGTTATAAAATAGAAAACTACATTATAATTTTGATAATAAAAATGAAATTAAAAGGAGCTAAAGGGATATACTAACTATAAAATTTTCTAAACATCTAAAGCATTGTAAATGCATTTATTATTGGAGCGCTAATTCTACTTCTGAGAGTGTGAATTGCTTAGGCTCTTTGGGCTTGTAAAGAAGAATTTGGGTCACAGGGTAATGGAGTTTACTGAAAGGTTGCACAGAAGACTAAGAGAGACAGGAAGGTGTCTTAACAGGTGTACAGCCAGACTTTGTAGAAAACAGGAAGTTATTTTAGGACACAGAAGTTCTGGTGACTCAACAACACTCTCGTAGGCCCACAGCTAAGAGAGCTGTTGTTCCCTGTCAGCTTCCCTGCACTCAGCAGCTCTCTACACCATGCCCTGTCTAGATGCTTACTCCACTGTTGTGTCTTGGCTCCCTCCCTGACTGCCTTTCCAGACTTCCCCCTGGTGCGCAGGGCTGACGCTCTAACCATTTAGCAGCAGGTGCCCAGCCCTGACTTTCCCTAGAGCTCACTATTCTTCTCTTAGATCTTTTACTTATGCGCCTTTATGACTCTGACTCCTTTGTGGCTTTTGCTTACCATTTGCCTTCTTTTGAATATTTCTTTGTTCCTCATGAAATCTTTGTGCATCTGTCTTAGATAAGTTTCCTCAGAATCAGACCCTGAGTTTAAGATTAGTGTAATTATTTAAGGGGATTTATTAGGGAAGTACCCTCAGGAAAAATTAGTAAGGGGGTGAAGTGGTCACAGAAGAGAAAAAGCCAAGCAAGAATGCAATCTCAGGTACAGACACAGGATCCTTTAGCCTGTGCCCAGTGGGAGAGGTTGGGAATGTAAACTGGGCTTCAGACACACAAACTGGAGGCAAGGAGCGGGATGTGCCTGTTTCCACACTGTCAGTCACTAGTTAAGTGACTGGAGATGCATGAGCTTCTACACTCTTGAGGCTCTCTGGTCACTGGAAGGAAAAGATCCAAGGAGAGGTGCATGTAAACATGTGTGTGATCAGAGGATCTTGAATGTAAATGGAGCACTGCTTCAGCACTCCTCTCAGATTCAAGCATGGTTCAGATTGGGGCTCCCAAAGAGAGAAGATCTGACTGGGTCAAGAAGTGTAAGGTGCTCCTTATTGGGCACTGGGCCGCTCATTCCAGAGGTATTGGACACCTGTAGTCCTTGCTACATGCTACAGTATGTGCTCACTTATGGATAGGGGGCTGTGACTCTGACATCATGCTGAGGCCTGTTAGAAGAGAGCAAAGTAGCTGGCCTGCATCTTGCGCAGTCTCTTCCAGTCCAGGCTACTTAATCTTGTTTTGGTTTGTTTGTAGCTATATATGTACTTGTTACTTTGATTTGATTTGCTAAGGTTGGGTGGCAGTGTTTCAAGTGTGTCTTGAAAGTAACCACCATCTCTTGATCTCAGAGTTGTTGTTCTAGATTAAATAAGTTTTTAAATAGTAATTATCATTCATGTACAGGAAAAGGAGCAGGTACTTGGTATTTTCTCATTTAATTTATTTTTTATAATCATATTTCTCAAATGTACCTGCATACTAACCTCATCATAACCTCTTCAGGCACTGCTCAAAATGCAGCTTCTTAGGCTATGTACCTACTGTGTCTGGGCAAGTCCTAGTAGTCTGCATCTTCAATCAGCACTGTAGGTAATTTTCTCAAACTAATGTCAAAGTTCTGAACCACTGTTTTACAAAGTAGATATTATCCTCTTTGTTTTACTATGAAGGAAATCAAAGCTTTAAATAGCTAAGAAATTCACCTGCGGTTACACAACTAACACTGAAGCTGTCTCAAAAGGAAGTTTCCATTGTGTTTGCAGTGTGTTAAGTTCACTTGTTTACAAAACTGTTTACTATCCTCTTGAAGCTCCATGACTACAGAGCTTCTCTGTGTATATCATTTTATTTAGGCTAACTATAGCCTTCCATTTGTATGACTATGAAATTATAATTTGAGTACTTCTATGTTCCTGCCAGAGAAAAAGACTTGAGTGCAAAGGCAGCAGCCAAACAAATCTGTGAAGCTAAAGGTGAAGGGCTTAGGAGAAGAATGCCATCAACAGATTGATCTGGGTCTTCAGCAATTTTGTTCTAGATAACAGTGACATTGCATGTTTTTCAAAATGCAGGGAGGGTTCTGCATGTCATCCTTGTTCCATGTGGTAGGAGCAGGATTCCTGTCCTAAATGTAGGACAACCTGTGCTTGTACATATAATTTTAGAGTGCTTCTTTTCACCCAGATGAGAAAATTGGATGGGGATGAAATTTTCTCATATTTGATATATAGTGCAGATCTTGCACATCTGGACCTGGCTATGTAGAGATACAGCCCACATTTCCCCATAAAAAATGATTTGGAATGTTTGGTGAAGTCGTAGCAGTTCTTCACCTCTAAATCCAAGGATTAGCCTGCTTGTAAAAAAGGTGGAGTATAGTTAATAAAAATCTAATTTGCTTGTGTATTACTGCTTTTAAGTCATCCTTCTATGAGTAAGAACTTCAAAACACCTTAGGAGGTAACAGGATGTGATCTTAATCTGTGCTTTGTCTGAAACCAGAATCTGTGTTTTTCCCACTAAATTATCCTTTCACTATGTGTGTTGTTACATACTGAATTGTGTCCCTCCAAAATTCAAATTTAAAGTCCTAACCCCACTGTGACTATATTTAGAGAGAAACCTTTAAGGAAGTAATTAAGGTTATATGAGGTCATAGGGTGGGGCCTTACTCTGATAGGACTAATGTCCTTATAAAAAGAAAAGAGACACTAGAGATCTCTCTCTATTTGTACATGCACGGAGGAAAGGCCGTGGGAAGACACAGCAAGAAGGCAGCCATCTGCAACCCAAGGAGAGAGCACTCAATAGAAACCAACCAGTTTGCACCTTGATCTTGAATTTAAACTGTGAGAAAATAAATTACAATAAATTATGTTATCTTAAATCTATAAGATTTTGCCTGTAGTCCCAGCTACTTGGGAAGCTGAGGCAAGAGAATCGCCTAAGCCCAAGAGCCAGAGGTTATTGTGAGCTGTATGATGCCACAGCACTCTACCAAGGGCCATAGAGTGAGACTCTGTCTCTACAAAAAAAACACAAAAAACCTATAAGATTTAACCAGACTAAATCTAAGAAACTTACTGGCACACATTTATCTAAGAAACTTTAGCAACATAAAAAAATTGAACCATGGGGGAAGAGCCTGTCTGGGCATAGAGCCAACATGGAGGTGAATGATACCAAATGGATGGCTGTGATGGAGAAATAGGGTCTAGTGACATTGTTTGAGTCCCTGATCATGCTGCCTCTGAAACTGAAAAAAAAAAAAAATTGGAATGTTCCCTTTAGTGAGCTAATAAATTTCCTTTTTATTTAAATCAGCATTAAATGAGATTTGGGTCAGATGTGAAGTTTTTTGCCCTGTTCTTATTAGACAAAGGTAAAATTTGGATGACACTCATGTATGGGATTCCTTCCTGTTCCTGGAGCTAATGAGCTTTTTCTCTCCTTTTTCCTGGACCCTGTATTGGCTTCCTTATTTTATTATCTCCAAAGTCCATAATTCTTGGATTTGGACCTCATCTTTATCTAACAGTTGAGTCCACAATTGGGTAAATGAAGTTAAGCAAACATGCCTAAAAATTAAAACGTTTCATACAATTAAATTTGTTCCAAAATGACAAATTTACAAATAGAATATATTTTTCTCTTATGTAAACAAAGCCTTGCATATGAGAAAAACAAATATTCTTTAGAGAAGACATATATTTTGCTTAAGAAATAAAGAACTTTTAATTAATACTGTTTCTTTATCTTAAAAAAGAATATGTAGAGCATATTAAAATTTATTATCACTTTTGCCTCATAAATTTGCTGCATGAAATTTTATGAACTATATTATATAAAAATATTGTAATAGCCAGGAACCTGAAGTCATATTTTTCATAGGTTGGGTTCTTCTTTTCTTTTTTTTTTTTTTTTTAATTGAGACAGAGCCTCAAGCTGTCACCCTGGATAGAGCGCTGTGGCATCACAGCTCACAGCAACCTCCAATTCCTGGGCTCAAGCGAGTCTCCTGCCTCCACCTCCCAAGTAACTGGGACTACAGGCGCCCGTCACAACGCCTGGCCGTTTTTTGGTTGCAGCCATCATTGTTGTTTTGTTTGGCAGGTCCAGGGGCTGGATTCGAACCCACCAGCTCAGGTATACATGGCTGGCGCCTTAGCCCGCTGAACCACAGGCGCCGAGCCTGGGTTCTTATTTTCAATTCATCATTCTCTTGTAGCAGAATTATATAACCATTTTCTTACAATAATTTCCAGGAGAGTTGGTATATATAGCCCTATGCCCACTGATGTTGCACTTGGCCATAGAATTTGTTTTGAACAATGAAATATAGTAGACATTATGTAAACCATGGATTTAAATGTGTTTGCATGATTTGGCTTGGTCCTTGAGTTTCTACCATTGGTCCTGACAAGAGCATGATATGAATAGTCCTGATTCCAAGGAAACTGAAGAAACAGAGGGAGGAGACCTCAATCCTCCCCTCACCTAAAATTAAATCCAGCTGTTATCAGCTGAGTCCAACAAAGTCACAGATCACTCAGAGGCCCGTAAGTAAAACCGAATGTTTGATGTGGAAAGTCACTGTTTTGGAGGCTGTTTGTTATGCAGCATTATTGTATCAGTAGCTGACTAATACAACCCAAAATTACTATTAGAAAAAATGCTAAAATGGCACTCTCTTTTGAGTGTTAAAGTAGCCAATATTTTGTCCCTGATAATTTTTCTTATCTTGAGAATCTAAAACATTTTATAATTGTCTATTACCTTTGTAATACAGTACTTATAGCATGGTAAATTGGAAGGCATTCAAGATAAAACAGGAATCATTAGAACTGGGTTCTAATCCTGATTTGGTTTCTATGGTAAATGTCTTTCACAAATCACTTAGCCTTTCTGGAGCTCTCAATTAAAAAATAATGAATGGTTGAACTGGATTTCCTATAGCCAAAATGTTACAACTATAATATTTAAATTCATGTAAAGCATATACATATGACTAAAATATAATGTTTAAGTCATATGGTAATAAGTTTTAGATATAAGTAAAATAAGAATTCAAAGCACAAGATTCTGAGATTCTTTTATTGTTTGATCAGGGGCTCAAACAATGTAAGAAATAGACCCTATTTCTCCACTACAACCATCCAGTTGGTATCATTCATCTCCATGTTGGCTCTATTCCCAGACAGGCTCTGCCCCTATGGTTTAAGAAAGCTCTCACATCTCCGACTATTTCACCATCTCATGTTGAAATGAAAAAACAAACAAACAAAAAATGATATAATCTTTTTCCCTGGGATTCCCAGCCTTCTCATATATTTTATTGGCTTTGAACAGAAAGTGTATTCATCCAGGACCAATCCCTGTGGCAAGGGTGACAAACTGTAATAACTGACTTAGCCTTAACCCACATGAACATGAATGGAGTCTCACCTGAAGCACACTGGTTGAAGGTAGGGGAGAGGTTTCCCAGGGGTATTTGAGTTAATAGCTAACAAAAGACAAGATTTGAATTTTGGGCATCAAAACAAAAGATATTCATAGAATGGGTATACTTTGTTGTTGTGTTGTGTTGGAACTATTCTTTGGCTATTTTATAGTTATGAATGATTTATAGGAATTCAATAATGAATTCTGCTAAGAAACTGTCCTACACATTCTTTATACATGATGTCACTTCATCATGTATATTCTTTTATGTAGTATATTAGTGAACGATTACAATAGCCTCCATTTATTGAGCATCTTCTCTTTTTCAGACATACTTTTAATCTTCATGTAAGTTCTGCCTGAAAAGTATTAATGCTCATATTTTAAAAATAAGGCTCACTAAAGTCAAGAAACTTTTCCACAATTACATAGAAAATCTGGTGAAACATATAAACTAGATTAGTTAGATAACACCAGAAACCAAGTAGTCCTATTTTACCAGTGGCTTAACACAACTAAGGTTTATTTTTTACTCATTCTTCGCATCCAGGTGAGCTTGTAAGGGACTGTGTTCCATATGAATAGACTTAGGCTGAACGAGGCCTTACCATTACATGCCTATTAATACAGCCTCTGGACCAAGTAGTTTTTCTTGATCACTGTGGCAAGTGAAGAAAGAGTGCACTCTGTCTTTTAAATTCTTCAGTCCAGAAGTAGCCTGCTTCATTTGCACTCACAGTCAATTGGCCAGACAAGTCACATGACCTCAACACATACTACAGACCTAGAAAATGTAGAGGAACCCTTGTATATCCAGTGAGCTGCAAAATCAGTGCTACAGACACAATCCTAGCTCTTTCTGACTTTCAAATAGGTATTCTGTGGATTAGTACCATGTTTCTATTATTTTGTCTAGTTACCTTTTATTTTACTGTTTTAATGATTATTTATTTTTTAGTTATTGAAAAGTTTCCTTATCTGTAGAAAATAATACAACAGTAGCAATAGTGTAGTGAGTAAAAGCATGGTCTTCCTGAGTTTGTATCCTGACTCTTTTTACTTGCTGTGAGTCCTTGGGTGAGTGACTCAATATCTCTATGCTTTAGTTTTGCTCTCTGTTGAAAGGAATAATATTAATAGCTATATTAATGACAGTTATATCACAGGATTATTAAGATCAAAAGAATTCCTTGAAATAAAGTACAAAACAGTGCTTAATATAGTGAGTGCTAAATAAGTATTATTATTATTATTGTAGAACCACTAAGATTTTCACTTAAAAAAAAAAGACATTTTCAGCTTCACAATATATCTTCAGCCAGAAAATTCAGAAACACGTGCATTGGGTCACAAAGGTAACCACATGAGAGGGAATAACAGTGCAAGCCTCAAACCACTACTGGGAAAACAAATCAAAGTGATATTGAGTTGAAAGTGGTTTAGCAGGTCTTCATTGGCAAAAGGAAAGAGTGAGAGAGAGTTTTCATGCAAGGTACAAAATATAAGGCAGCAAGATGTTTGACAAGATACACATGAAATTTCATCTTGATAGTCTCTCTTCATGGATTGTGTACATAATGCAGTATATTTAGATGTGGTCTAGTATATTCATGAATCATGAAATAAAACTTGGACAGATTTTATGACAAATCTACTCTCATTTCCCCTCCCCTCCATGCACACAATATATTTAATCTCTCCTTGGCTGTCGAGGCCTGAAAACCCTCCCT
This sequence comes from Arctocebus calabarensis, assembly GCA_963573935.1. Taxonomy (NCBI): domain Eukaryota; kingdom Metazoa; phylum Chordata; class Mammalia; order Primates; family Lorisidae; genus Arctocebus; species Arctocebus calabarensis. Next base: position 31,979 of record CAUYON010086567.1, read on the forward strand.
AGAAGCCTGGTACTCCTTGTACTCATGTTCCTTGTCTTTTATCTAGGGGAATGCCACTTCTCAGGGGTTCTGTGCATGATTAACGCATACCATTAACTCTTCACTACCTTCCCTGGGAGTCTGGGACTAGAAATAATCTACCGACAGTTTTACCACTCACCACAGGCAGCCTTTTGCATATGCCAGCAGCCACTGGAGAGATTCACACGACTCAACTCCCCTCCATTTCAACATTGAGAACCCAAACATTTGTGAGAATAGAATTTTGCTTAGGTGTGCCAACACAGCTGGAGCATTAACTTTAAAATTAAATTTATTCCTGCTTGAAGTTCAGATTTCTATTTTTTTTGAGAGTACTCATTAAATCCTTGAGTCCACAAGCTTACATGTGAGAAAAAACCCTCAAGAATCTTAGTGAATTCTAAAATTTACTTTTAAAAAGTAAGTAATTTTGAAATAAGAAGTTCAAGTCTTTTTCTAAGTACATTATTTCACAAAAATAATGAAGGGTTGGTAGTAACTTCTATAAGTATAACAAAGGCCTTAATTTAGTTCTCCTCCATTTTTTCCCTGTTCATCTTTGTGCCTTTTAAATAATAGATTTATTTTGTACTCTACATATAATTATTATTTTGTGCCTCTGCTTTAGTGTAGGAGATGACCTTTTCTATGCCAGCTTCAAAAGAAGGTTTTATAACTTCAGGAATAGTTAAGGATCTTGAAAGAAGAGCATGTAGGTACAGATTATACAGGAGGCACTGACCAAATAGAATCTATATTGCGTTAGCTTCAGGATAAGGAGCAAGAAATAATTATGATTGCTCCCAGGAAGTTTAAGAGGTTTTCAACACTGTAGACTATAAAAGTAAGACATTTTACTGATGTTTAAGCCTCTCTCAACCAGATATAGAACATCTTTACCACCTCGATAGCATTATTTGTTATTCTTGTTTTGTTTTGGGTCCATGTTTTCATTGAAGCTATTTGTTTTCCAAACAGTAGTCTAAAAAAATGAACTGTTTTTAAACAACTTTCTGGATCTCTATGTTCATTTTCTTTGCCAAGTTGTATACCATATCTATGTTTTAAAAAGTAGCTAGGAAATTCCTTTGAAGTTATAAAGCCCTTTTGAGGTCAAGAAAATAATAAATCTTGGACACAATATTACCCTGGGCTGAGAAGCTACTGTAGAGATTTGAGTACAGGAAAGTGATTAATTCTGGATGGGGTCTAAGCATTGCAGAACTAAAATTTAGAAGACATGGGGACAGGTTTTGTGTGTTGCTCACCAGAGTATAGAAAAACAATAGCAACACCAGACTCCTTGTTTTTCTGATATTGGTGGTTTCTGTTCAACTTTCCTTAGAAACACCAAACCAAATGAGGATAGAGATGGTGAGGGGAGAAAAGGATACATGAAGTAAGGAAAAAGAAAGTGTAGTTATGAGCTGAAGCTGTTGGAGAGCCAGGTCATCCTCTGGCCACAGCGATTGGTTCAGGGGGAAAGGGAAATCTTTTATATAAACATAATTTTCAAATAATCATGACATCTAAAAATAAAACTGCAACTAACTATAGCTGTGAGTACGATATGGTGGAAGATAGGAAATGTGTGCTCTGAGGGAAGCAATGATGTTCAAGTGTTGACATAAGCAGATAGGCTTGCACACGAAGGAAAGAAGGGCCTTAGACAGGTAGATGTAGTGTCAAATTGTCCACAGTTCTCTTTTTTAATCTCGCTGAAATTATTTATTTATTTACTTTTTTATAAATTGCCACAAACTTAGCAGGTGTAAGAACACGTTTTTATCCTGTAGTTTTGTGGGTCAGGAGTTCAGGCACAGCTTAATTGGATCCTTTGCTTCGGCTTCTCACAAGGCTGTGATCAGTCACTCCAGCTACAGTGTCATCTACAAGCTAGACTGGGAAGAATCTGTTTTTCCAAGCTCACTCAGGTGCTCCTTCCCTTGAGGTTATAGGAGTGAGGGCCTTGGCTTCTTTCTGGCTGTTGGCTGGAGGCTCCTTTTAGCCTCATACATTTTTCCAGGTAGGCCTCCCCAAATGGTCAGCTGGGAAGAGAGATCTCTTAAGCTTATCTGCTAGTCTTATATAATGTATGATAACATAGTTACAGAAATGAGACTCTATCACCTTTGCCTATCCTACTGGTTGGAAGCAATTCAAGGGGAGGGATTATATGAGAGCACAGACACCAGGTGTTGGGACCATGGCTGGCCACCTTAGTCTCTGTCCTCCACAGTTGTCATGTCTCCTTTATCTCCTCTAGCCTGTAGCAGTTAGTCTTTCTTGTCTTTTGTGACATTTTCAAAGAATACTAATTAGTTATTTTGTTGATTTGTATATATTTAGCTATTTTGTTTTTAACAGTTATTAAAATATTTTTTCTCAGAAAATTGTGGGCACATACACATCATTCACCCTCACCTCAAACATTGCACTATAGAACTCTTGTATCTGTCTCTTTTCTAAGATGTTGGGGAGAGACGGTGTTGAGCGCCAGAGACAACAAGGTTTTACATATAAAGGGACAGCAGATCTTATATAAGGGTTGTGGTGCTAGAAAAATGATCATATCCTTGATAGAAATCTGGGATAATTTCTAGTAGAGAGAAAAATCTGCCTTGAGGAACTTGTTTCCCCTCTGGGAAACCTCCCTGCTCCCTTAACCTTCAGCATGTGCAATTCAGATGTAGAGAAACTGCTCTCATTCTGCAGTCCACTCATCTCAGTTACACCTGACCTGTCACAACCCCTGGCCACAGCGATTGGTTCAAGGGGAGTAACCCATCAATCAGAGCTGCTGAGATTTTCCAATGAAACCCTATCTAGGTATAGTGAGGGTGCAGGACTGTGGTAAGCGTGATCAATTAAGATTTTGCTAATGAGACAGAAAACCCCAAATTACATAACGTACATAAGATGGAAATGTATTTTCTCTCACATAAATGAAGCCTGGAGGTAAGCAAACCAGGGCTGCACAGTGTGCAGGGAGGGTTTCCGGCATCCCTGATCGTGCTCTACCTGGTGGTGCAGATGGCTGCGTGGGCTTCCAAGCAGCAGACAGGAGGAAGGGCTGAGGGAAGTCCTTCGAGGACACTTTCTGGACATTGTTCTTAACACTGCTACTTGTATCCCATTGGCTAGAAATCTGTCAAACAGCTATCCTCAACTGCAACAGAGACGTGGAGACAGACTATCTCAGGAGGCCATGTGCCTAGCCACGGTTAAGTGTTTTATTAAAAGGAATAGGACACAGTTGTGGAGGACAATGAGTATTCTCTGCTGTACTTCCATAAATGACAGCCTGAGTGAGAAAAGAGCCATCCTGAATAAATAAAGCAGAAAGATGAAAAGAAATCTTTCCCCAAGACAGCCTCTGGACCAAGAGGTGCCTGAAGGCAAACTACCCCTCCTACTGTATTGAAGCTAATTTCTTTCCTTCTTTTTCCTCCCCTCTCCCTCTTTTCCTCTGTCCCTTCTATCTCCCTCTTTCTCTCCCTCCCTCCCTCCCTCCCTCCCTTCCTTCCTTCCTTCCTTTCTTTTCTCTTCTTCCTTTCTCCCTCCTTTCTTTCCTTCTCTTTCTTTTTTTTCCAACTGAAAAAATGCTGACTGGCACAGAAAGGAGGAGCATATAAGATCATCTTTATTTCTTTGTCCTTTCAAGCTCTCTTTGCCCCTCCCAATTGCTCAGAATAGAAACTGAGTCTTCCCTTAGATCTCCTGAGGGCCAAATTATGCATCTTCATGCTTCATTTCCTTTTAACCTAGAGAAGAGGGAACTTCTTATATTTCTAAGAATTTACCTTCTTGGATTTGAAAATTTTAAAAGTATGTTTTGTAAATCTCTACTGAGACTCATAAGCTGGAATTCCCAGCCCTACCTTTTCTAGGTATAGTTATTGAAACATTTTCTTGGAATTCTTCTGCTATTCAGTAAAAACTCCTCTATCAAAATAGCTTGGCTGCCTACCTACCTCCTCATTCTCAGTTATGACTTTTTTTTTTAAACCAACATTAGCAGTATCTGTGAAAATTGGAGCTTAACGGATTTCTTTCTGTTGATCTGATAATTCCTGCTATAATAAGTTTCACTTACAAGGGTTCCAAATACAGTAGAATCTCTGTAAGTTGGGGACTATAACAAACTGGTTAACATACTGTGACGGTCAACCTAAGGAACTGATACTTACAGGTGGCGCATGTCTATGAAAATTAGGCCAATTTAAGGAGATGGTCAGAGAAGGGAGATGGTCGAGGATGGAGTTTCCACTGTAGTTGTTCAGCAGTACATACAGTACAGCTTTCTCTCAAAGTAACTCTGTGTATCCTGTTCCTAAGCATCAATTTACCTAGGCTGTTCTCTTGGTATCTCTCTTTTCCTTTTTCCTGTCATTTTCCTTTGAAGAAGATACAAAACATTAGATTTGGAGGTTTTCCTATTAGATTCTGAAAGCATGGTTTTCACTTAAATTATTATGCTTCTCTGTACCTACATATATCAGTAAAGTGATTAGGAGTGTCTACCAACTGCAATTCTCAGGCTATGAAATTTGGCTTTTCGAATTTAAATTATACTGCAGCACCATATGGCACCGGAGAAAGGAGTGCTCAATTTCTTATCTAACAGAGAGTTCCTCTCAAGCAAGGGAAATATCTGTCACAGTTTAAGTTTCACAGGCTCTCTGAGGCTTCGCGTTACCTGCTGCCTCCCAAAGCACACACAGACGGGATTTGCTGAAGCCACTATGAGGAAAGGTGCTGCAGACCGTCGCGGAAGGGGAGAACCCATCTGAATCAACCACTGCCCATCTTCCCACATCTGGGTGCTGCAGAGGCCATGAGTACAAAGTTCTTGGAATGGGAGGATTCTGGGTGTCTTTCACCTATATGGGTTTATAACAAATTTATTTAACTTGAGGCAGAGCCATGTGATAGAACATCATTCACATCCCCCAGAGCATTATTAGCAGTTGTTATCAGTCTAAAGCAATTATGCTTGGGAGCACCACAGAGACTCCTAAAGGTTCTGAAATACAAGGTCAAATTCTACAAATATCCGGGTATGCAGGGAAGAGTCTTCTAATTTACGATTATGGTGACTCTTTTCTCTGAGTCTGTCACAAATTAACAGTATTCAGGGAACTACACATCCTCTTTAGGATTATAAATGGGGTCTTGACATTTCAGACTCTCTGCCATTGTAGTGACTGAGTGTTATGTCTCTCGTACCTGATGTTAGGGGCACCTTACTGCCTAATGAGATGGTGGGCCTCTACTTACCTTCTCTGTCGGCAGAAGGGCAACTTGGAAAGAGCGGGAATACCTAGGGAGTGGAGGTTTCTCTTGCCTAACTTGCGTATGAATTAAGCAAGGCCTTCTCGTGTGATAGTGGTTCTGCCTGTCCCCTTTCATCCCCAGACACACTCTCTACCATGCCCTTTGCCCCTAGCAGCTGACTCGCATGGGTTACGTTAACATGGTCCCTTGCCCTCTGGCTTCTAGTTCGGCTTGTCTAGTGGTAAGTCCTGGCAGGTGAGGTGAGGATATTTCCTCCCGCAGTGTCTCCAGTGCCGGCTCACCGAGCCAGCTCCTGTTCTGCAGCTCTCCCTCACAGTTCTCTCCCTCTCTCTGATTTCTGGCAACTTCTCTCCCTCCTAGCCTCTTTAAGTTCTGAATTCCTTCCCTGCTGTTACTAGCCCCAATATTACACTACCCATGTAGTTTCCCTAATCCTGCCCATGCTTGTACTAATTATCCATGTATTAAATTCTCTTCAAATTACTCAGTTTGAGGGTGGCTTCTGGTTCTTGCCAGAGCTCTGAGTGGTGAAGCAGCTTTGTCCCGAATGGCCCATTTTCTCTTCTGCCTCTTTCACATGCTCTGCCTCAAAAAGTTCTATCTTTATACCTGTCTATAAAAGTCCTCCATGTTTATTTCTGTTTGTATTTATTACCTTTATGCATTTATGTCCTGCTGCACTTCCCGAAGGATAATGATACTGCACGTTTGTTGGTTCTGTGACCGTCCCGACTTACCTCTGTTCGTTTGAGTGTACGGTATATTTAGTTACCTACACAACCTTTTAAGAAATTGGGGAAAACTCTCCAATTGACTATTCCCTGTCATGGAGACAATAAATAAAAATAGATTTTATTGAGGTCAGTCTTGTTAAACTGAACTTGATTGTACTTGTTTGGCATGGACAGAAACTCAGAAATATAATAGGCAATCCCTCAGTGCCACTGAAATATGTAATATTTTGGTTAGCATACGATTTACTTTGGTTCTTTTGAGATCATCATCTTCTTACATAAGATGGATTTTTTTTTTTTTTTTGCTTCTTCAGCCTTAATGGCAGAAGGTATGATTTATTGCATACTTGTCATACTCAGCCCCAACTGAGGACAGCACGAGTCTAGAATATCAGGTCCAGGGCAAAGGTCCAATAGGAACCTTTGGTGTGAGCAAGGTGGGTCTCTCAGGGGTGGTCTTGATGTTTGGATGGCGATGAGGTCTTAGATCCACACAGAACAAGTTCCAGACAGTAGCATGCTGCCCAGCAGCTTGTACCTGCATCCTCAGCCTCTGGCATCCCATGTACCGGCTCTGCGGCCTTCACAGTAAACTAGTGGGAGGGGGTTACTTGGACTTCTGCCTGATCTTTCTCCTGCGCACTTCAGCCTGTACAGTCACTTCTTCCTCCACTTGATTCTCATGGCACGGAGGCTTCTAGAAAGATGGCACTCAAAGATTCTCTGCTAGTGAACGTCACTGGTCTCTGTTGAGCATGTCTCTTACAACAGGCATGTGGTCCTTTCTATCTATATTCATGACCTCCATCAATTTTTTTTCTTAGGTACCTATTGCCCTTAGGGAAAAAAAATGACAAGCAAAAATACCAATGTGTTATATTTAATCACATTTGTGACTTAAAGAAATTATTCAGACATGGGTGCACATTTCTGTATTATTTAAAATCAAGATGGGTTACTTAAGACAAAATTAGACACTACATACTTTTTAATACAAGTGAAGTGTATGGTACCTTATAATAGTGGTAAAAATGGTTTGAATCCTGGGTATTCTAAAGATGACTTTGGGTCCAGACTAACTTCTACCCAAATGGAAAAGGGGATACAGCCGAGATTGCAAATGCCCTATTCACCTATAGCTGCCCCTCCTCCACCCACAGGCCACCTGCAGCTTCAGGTAGGGTCCCGTTTAAAGTACAGATTCCAGCCAGAATTCCTTGGCTAGAGACCTTTATAGACCTTATTGAAAAGAGCCCAAAGATAAACAGCATAGAGTTCAATGGAGAAAACAGTAACGAAACAGGAATTATATGCATTATGTTACTCTAAGCACAGTTTCCTCCCTCCTGCAAAACAGCTCCTTTTCTCCTGCATCTCTCTGCCAGAAACCTTTTCTGGCTGTGGAATTGTACTGAGTCTGTGTGAAGAGAATACCCACAGTGCCTGAGATTTAAAGTCCCAATAGCAACTCTCAACCATGTAGGGATGGGTGTTAGAGGATAAATATTCACATTTCCTGACAATTCTGAGATGTGTTTTACGCAGTTGCTCAGCAGGTCTGCAGGGGAACTGAGCCCCTATCACTCACAGCTGTAACATGCTAATTATCACACCGTTTTTGGTTTTCTTTCCTTTCCTGTGTCACTGCCCTACTGTTGATCCAGTGATCATCTCCCAAATAAACTACTTGCACCCAAATTCTTTTCAGGGACTGATTTTTTGAAGAACATATTTATGCCAGGAGATGTCAGAGGAGAATCAGAGGTGAGAAGGACAAAAGAAATAGATCAAGCCATTGTAAGCTTCAAGATAATAATACCTTTTATGTCCTTCTGAATTATCTCTGTCTTTAGATTATAAGCTATTGAGGACACTAGCTGTTTCTAATCAACTCTATAAATTTCCATAATCTATGCGTGCCATGAAGAAGGATGTCATAAATATTTGATAATAATGACAATTTTAACATTATGCTATTTATGGTAGCCATCACCCTAGTGAAGAGGCATAATTGGTGCAAAAGAGCAAATAGAGTCTTGCCTTTTTAAAGAAAAAGTTAAGTGGTGTTATTTCCTTTTTAGTCATCTCTAACAGCTAAAAAAAAAAAAAAAAGACAATGTTTTACTCAGATGAGCACGGTTACTGTGTAACAAAGTTTACACAATTATGTTCAATGCAAACTGAATTCCTTCTCAGCTGTTTTGTCAAATTTTTCATATTTCTTTTCTCATGTCAGGAGTCTCAGAGGGTAATCATAACACCTCTGCACAGTTGCATGTGACAACAACACAATTTGGCACATCAGGGGGTATATATTTGCATGTATACCCAGTCTCACATTTAGACCTGGCTAGAGACCTTTATAGACCTTATTGGAAAAATCCCAACCCAAACATAAGGGAGAAACGATAACAAAACAGTAATTATTAAGAAAAACATCAAATTTTGGCCTTTATTTTTTGACTTATTATCTATCCACTATTTAGTGAAATGAATGATGTTTTTGTTATATTGTTTTAGGATTTTTTTCTCCATAAATAACTCACTAGCATTCATCATACAGTAGAAGTGAAAACAAGTCAGACTCATAATACCAGACAATTTTTTCATCTAGCTAATCTTAATAAAATTGAACAGGCTTGCTGCAAAATTCATTGGGAATCATCCTTCATTGTCCTAGAATGAATTTAATCATATTCATTTGTCCAAAGATTGCATTACCTACATCTCTAAGGAAGAAAAAGTTATAGTATAAAAAGTTAGAATCTCTAAGGCCGTACACAGTAGGGCAAAATATGTGATGATCTCTCCTGGAAACCAAAGCAAGTCAGCTTAATTTAAGAATATCAAGGTTAGTTTAAAAACATTAAGCTAAAATGTAGCATATCTTAGCAAAGCAAGGTAAAGTGCTGTTTCAAATTATCACACATTTCACCCTTCAAAATGTATTCTATAATCATTTTCAAAACCGTCATCCTCACCACATTTAGGAATCACTTGCAAATAAACGAATGGTACAACAGCATAAATGACCAGACCACTACAATTATCTCTTAATTACACACAGCAGGTTTCCAACGTGTGTCCCTTTTCATAGAAAGTCAGATAAACCAGTTAGACATCCCAGAAAGGATGTTTCCTGACAACTGGTTTACTCTGAAATGCTGCGGGGTAAGATACAGCAGTGACAACTTTCGCCAGAAAGAGCTTACCCAGCTCAAGAAAATAATTGGATCAAATCTGAGTTTTCTGTTCCCATTAAGGGAGTTGAGGAACAGGAAAGAAAGCAATGAAGATAATCCAGTCCACAAATCAATAGTTTACAAGGAGCTCAGGCCCCACCTATGTATAAAATAAGGAAATTTCAGGTAACTCATCTCAGACGGTGTAGCTCGGGGCAGTTTTTATATCTTTTCTGAGAAAGAATCAATATTTCTTTGTTATCATGAGATCATATATTTAGTAGGAGAAATGATCTAAGACCAGAAATATGTCAAACAACTTTATTTCGTCTTTGGAGAGATTAATGTAATTGGAAAAAGTCTACCAATTAATTAGCCAATAAAAGTTTATTGCATGACCAATAAAAGTTGCCAGCACCATCCAAAGCGAGGTTAATAAAAACTTTGCATGTGCTGTGCGCTGTTTCACACATCCTATGACAAAGCTCCTGGGCGGAGTAGCATCGAGACACAGGTGGATGGTGTGAATGTGAAAATGGGCCCACTGACTGAGGATGATAGTAATTATTCTATGTGTATAAATCACTTGCCAGGCAGCAGAAGATGGTCACAAGCTTTCTTTGCTTTGATTCTTACAACAAACCTATGAAAAGTAAAGAGAAAATTATTAATCCCTTTCTATATGTGAGACAGTCTCTCAGATCAATGGTGTCGAAATTTCCTAGAGCCACAGGAGTTTGAGTTTCCAGTGCACATCCTTTAGTATATTTATTGCAAGAGGAGGGTAGGAGAGTGGGTAAGTGGAGATTTCTAGAACCACACCTTGGAACAGCTGCCACACCCTTGTATCTAACTCCATTTGAGAAATTTCAATTGGCCTCATATGAATCTTTCAGTTGCTGTTTCCATAGAGCATTTTCATATCTTTAATTCAGCCTGTCATATTGCCCCTCTTTCTTTGTTCTCTCTTCTAATAGACCAACAGTCTCAAACTTGGCTTTATAGCAGAATCACTGGGCAGTTTAATAGCGACTCAGTTCCCTGGGCTCCACTGTAGTCCTACTGAACCAGAGATTGTTGATGCGATCTGCTACCAGATCTCTCTTTGTTTTTCTGGAACACTTAGACCAGATCTTGAGCTTCCCTAAGGCATTTGTTTTGTCTTTTTCATCTTCATGACCTCAGTCTGCTACAGCATAAGTAATATTCCAATTAATAAAAGTTAATTGGTGAATCTAAATTAACAGGATATAGTTGTTCATTTTATGACTTTTTCAACTTTTGAGTTTGACATTTTTCAGTATTAACGGTTGGAGGAAAAAATATGTGATTGGCTAAATAACCATTAACAAATTTGAAGGGAAAGGGAGGGGAGGGGAGGGGGGAGGCTGGGTGGAGGGAGGGCAATTAGTGGGATCACACCTACGGTGCATCTTAGCAGAGTACTTGTGAAACTTATTAAATGTAGAGTATCAATGTCTTCATATAGTGATCAAGAAAGTGCCATGAAGGCTATCTGTAACAGTACGATCAAAATATTTCTGATTGTATATGAAGCACATTGTGCCCTATGATTGCAC
>CAUYON010086568.1:0-22838 GCA_963573935.1 Arctocebus calabarensis
CATCATGATTATTTTTAAATTTGAGCAGATATCTGAATAATTTCCTTGTTAGGGTTCAATGCATATATTTTAATAAATTACAAACATTTTTGTATCCCCTCAACCTTTTTGGTCTGCATCCACTTCTTGATTCTCAACCAAAGAACATTTGCTGGCTACCTACTAAGGTTACAAAAATGATGATAATAATATATGATTTCTTCCTTTAGTAAGTTTACTATTCAGGTGACAGGTATAACTTCACCTAAGTACTTTTTCTTCCCCAAACCCTTAACACTAGTCTAATCCTGGGAAAAACACAAGACAAATCCCAACTGGAGTACATTTTACAAAATACCTGACCAATACTCTTGAAAACTTTTTAAGGTCATCAAATAAGGAAAGTCTGAGAAATTATCAGCCAAGAAGACCCTACAAAGACATGATGACTAAATATAGTTCTAGAACAGGAAAGGATATTAGGTAAAAACTAAGAAAGTCTGAATAAAGCATAAACTTTTGTTAAAAAAAAAAACAAATATTACTATAGCCTTGATACCAAAAACAAATAAACGTTTACACACGTATATGCAGAGGCACATCCACAAGCTATAAGACATCTTAATTAGAAACATAGATTCAAACTTTTAAAATAAATATTAGCAAATGGAATGTAGCATTTTAATAAAAGAATAACACATTATGAGTAAGTCGCAAATCTTTAACAACTGTGATGACAGGTCATTATGAGAAAGATTTTTTTGTTTGTTCATATAACTCACAACTTTAAGCCTTTAAACAAGAAAATCTATGTGATTATCTCAGAATGGCTTGAAAGTTATCAAATAATAATCAACTTGACTTTGAGATGATAACCAAACATTCAAAGAAGGTCTCTCACCTGAGTGAGTGCTACCTTCTCAAACCAGCAAACATCCTACTATATGAGCAAATATTAGAATCCTTTCTACAGAATGCATAAAAAAGATAAAGAAGTCATTATCATTTCTACTATTGAATATAGGCCTGGAAACTTCCATCAATGCAATAAGATAAGAAAAAGTAATAGAGGTAAAAATATTGCAAAGAAACTAATCTATAATTTTTTACTTAGAAAATCCAAGAGAGTCAACTGAAGAATGATGAGAATTTAAGTGTCTGCATACAAAATTAACATTAAAAAATTCTATAGAATCCATAAATACATTTAGCAATTCAATAGGAAAAAAAACAAATGAGAATTTAGAAATAGTACATGATGTAAAGTAACATTTCAAATTGGGGGGAAAATGACAAAGCTTTCATAGAATTATTTGGAGAATACAGTTTGTCAATTCAGGGGAAAAAAGCATCCAACACCATAGAAAATGTGCTCAGTATATGACCAGGGAATTGATAAAAAATATAGAAGTGAGTAATAAGCATATTTTAAAATTTAAATCTTACTACGAAGGAGGGAAATCCAAATAAAAATATCAATGAGACGTTTGCCCTTCAGATGATAAGACATTTTAACAAATTGATGCTTATCAGTATCTGTAAAAATAGCGGGAAAAACACAGATGTTTTCATAGCAGCATAGAATTTTAATGTCTCTCTGCAGGAATTTGATACCTTTCTATTAAAAATTAAAACACTTAAGCATGTTATTAATGCTTAATAACAAGAAAAAAACAAGATGTACAGATGTTCTATCTGTAATGATTTACATAGGAATGCTTTTGGTAAGAAAAACATGTCTATGTCCCCAAATCTTACTTGAATAATTGTTTGAATGGCAGATAGATGCCTTCCCAGGTTTACCAACTAGACCCTCATTTCTGTCCATTTAGTCCTTATTTTCATTCTCATATCCTAAGAGATCCCTACTCCAGGATTTTCTCTGGACCAGATAAAGCTTTTATCAAGCAAAGATAATTAATTTTCACATCCACATGACCTGTGTGCTGGCTCTCTGAGGATTCCCAGGTAAGTCGTGTTAGAGAGGACACTTACTCTGTAATGAGGTGGAGGAGATGAGGTCTGAGGAGGAGGCTTTTCTTGGCCTTGTTTCTTGGCCTCAGTTTGGAAGAGCTGAGTCATCTTTACTTCTTATGACTTACTCATAAATTTATATACATGTCCATTAGCTTTCTTTTTCCTCTTTTTCCCTGCTCTTTTACTTATCTTTTCCTTTTTTTCTTCTTAGGACCTCAATTTTTAAAGATGAAATCCAAACAACAACATAGGCCAGATCTGGGTGTAATTTATATCAAAACATGAAAGAAAGAAGGGAGGGAAAAAGCCAAATAGAAGAGCAAAACTATGTTGCAAGTGTCTGGATAAAGGCCAAAAGTAAATTGAGTAGGTATTTACACGATAAATAACATGCTGAATGTTTCTTCACTGTAAACCTTTCATAGTCGATCAATACTGTTTACACCACCCACTGGCAGTGAGTAGTAAATGTCTTTCACTTCATCTGTTTCCACCCATTTAACATTGTTCAAAATGTGACTGGAAACATCAATGGGAGTGATTTCTCCTAAACTCAAAATGGGTCAATTAGTCTCGGTGACATTTACTGTGTGGAACCAGGGCCTGGGGAAGGAAATGAGACGGAAAATCATACAATGAATGTAAATGCATTAGTTTTCCAAGGTCAGGAGAGTTAAGCTGGACTTTGGGGCTCAGCAATACCTACTAGGAAAAGGAAAAGAAACAAAAACTTTCTTGTGCTATATCTCTAATGCGTTTGGTACACATGCGCTATGGATAGCCTAAAAAATTGATTGTGCTATATAAATATATCAAGTTGAGCAATAACTCTGAACTTCCAGTTCCGAACATTTGTCATGTCAAATTTCTTCAGCAGTGGTGAAAATTGGTGATCAATGCTATTTTAAAAGGAATAGATATCCATTATTAATAAGCATGGCAAGGCTGAAATGAGGTAATTAAGTAGAAATAAATTAAGTTTTACTTTATTCCAAGGGGAAAACCTGCAGGGATTGATTGCCGAATTCACTTAATTAATGTTTTAGTGCAGTTCAGAAATAGTAAGTGGCACGTGCTATATAAATTTCCAAAAAGAAAATAGGGATACTTTAGAATTAGAAAGATCACTACTCTGCTAGGCCTCATATTGCCTACATTAATGTTTAATTCTGGCAGCTTGATGTTGGTTTGAGTAGATTTTACTTTTTGTGGTCTCAAACCCATTTTTGCTATACCACCTGGCTACTGGAAGAATAAAACTTTAACTCTTGCCCCAGGAAATTATGATCTATTTGATACCTCTTCTAGTTTGTGAATGTGCTCAGTTTTTCCAAGGCTCAAGGGTAAGTATTTGAACAGTCCCCTAGTAACTGCAGGACCCCAGGCTCCTTGTAATTCACCACTGCATTGGAGTGGAGAAGCTGCCACTACATTTCCCAGAATTCCTTCCCCTTTGTTGTTCCATGTTGAAGTCAGGCAATCAGAGACAATTACATAAGTGTAGGAAGATACTAGAAAAGGATGTATGAGATCAAAGCAAATATTCAGCTAATCCTTGAAAGCCATCCATTTTACTATGTAAACTAGCTGGTTAACTGGTGCAAATTTTGTAGAGATTCTTAAGATTTGCAAAGGTTTCCAGGTGAACTGTTGAGGTTCTCCTGCATCAGATTTAAGATACACTCTGGTAATCCTTGACATTCATTCCTCCGTACTTTTCAGCATTTGATAAGCTTAATTTTCTTTTTAAAACCCTTCACACTTGGAGTAAATCCAGTTGCTTCTATTTTCCTTACCAAACTTCTGTGGTTATAAAGTATCACTTTGGGAGTCATTGTTGGATCATTGCAATGGAGTCCCTCCCGCCATTTTTAAAATAAACCTTATCCAGATCTGAGCACTCTCTTAGATACAAAGCTAGAATTACAAATATTAAAATATTTCTAAGCCTCTTGCCTTGGTCATTCTAAGCATGATATGACATTTCCTAGTATTAAGAAAGAACACGATACCAATCAACATGCATGTCTTTGCTGAAGAGCAGAGAGTTTTCTGACTTGGAAGTTAGGGGGTGAAAACTATAAGGAGAAGTAGTAAACTCAGGGGAAAAAAGGAAGGCAAGGGAATATCCAGGAAGGAGACTGTGGATTTGGAGCATTTGTTTACCATGGAACTTCCTGGGCAGGGGGAAGGTTAGAGGAGAAAAAGAAGAGATGAGAAACAGTGAACATTGGGTTAGAGGTAAGGAGCATTATAAAAAGGGATGGGAGTGAGAGAGGAAAACAGGAATGGGAAGCAAAAAGGTTCAGCTGGCACAAATCTTCCCCACTAAAATGAGTACAGTTGAAACTCTTCTGTTAGAACAGTCTGAGAAAATGAAGTTGTAATCAGAATGTGTTCATTTCAGAAAGTACTTATTGAGCATCCTCTGTGTTCAATAACCATATTGGATGGTAGGCTTATAAAGATAAACAAAATAGACATGACTTTATTGAAAGTATTTTCCAAAGAGCAAAGGGTTATAAAAAAGAGTTAATGTAATTTTATCTGAATTGTACCAATTCAATTGAACATAAAAGTTATCTCCTTTTCTAAGGGAAAAATTCGAAAGCATTCAGCATGCAATCCATCAGGATGTTCTCAAAGCTGCTAAACATTCCTGCTGATCATGTGTGCTGCCCACTGAGTAATACCGGATGTCTGTCTTCGCACTCTTGGGTGCAAGCAACAGAACCAAATTTAAGGTAAAAATATAACAGAAAATTGTTTGTCACCTTCTGAGTGTTGCACTCAGTATGTTGTTCTCCAGAAACAGATGATGTGATAGAATTTGGCAAGTGAGAAATGTATTAGGGATACACACCTGTGGAAATTAGAAGATGGAAACAGAAATGGTTAGAAGAAGTTGAATTGCAATAAAGATCTGGCAAAACCTTAGTCAAACTCATGAGGAACTGAGAAGCATATGTTGCATATATAAAGCCTATGTACAAAGTTTTTGCGTGTGGGCCTGTTACTTTATCCCTCCCCCAACTCCTGGGAAGGGCAGGCTTTGATGTACGGCAGCTCTCTGTGTCTGAGGCAAACCTAGTGGGAGCTGACAGCATTCTCAGTAGCTAGAGCAATGAGCCCTTTTTGAAGAGGGAGCTGAATGGCAGAGCTTCATGTGCACCACACTAATTATCTTAGATGGTCCAGGAAAGAGGAGAATAATCAGATCTCCCAGAAGGGTGGGAAGCAGGGCACGTTTAGACTACAACAGTAGAATTTTGTGGGCTTTGTTTCCATATCTCTACCTTTAACTTGATGTTAACCTTTCATTTTTCTAATCCATTTGTGTTCCAATTCCAATTCCCAAAAGGAGAATCTGGTTAGCTCAGATTTGGTCAGGTGACCATCTCTGCTTTGGTCATTTTTAGCTATACTCATGCTTCTAGGCCTCTGAGAGTAGGGAGGATAATGTGGGTGAATTAGCTCTTGGGGAAAAGGAAATTGTTCAGGGACAGAGGAGACAGCTTATAAAATGGTCACGTAATCAGTAGCCATTAGAAGTGTTCCGAGTCTTTTAAGGGTCATTTTATGTCTGTGGGCTACCATCAATCAATGCCTTAAGATACACTCTCATGATGTAATCATTGTAGACAGTCTCTAGGAAATAATACAGAGCGTCCACAATGAAGGTGTCTAAATGAGGATGGTGAGAGGGAGAGTAATGTGAACTAGAAACATAGGGCATCATGTTCTTCCACTGTTGCTTCTGACATCCATCACAGTAATGTTAAGATGTCACTACTCATAAGTAAAGGAAGAGCTACAAGCGTTTTAAGAGCTACTCAGTTTGTAATATGTTTTATGTACATAAAAGACTATAATTGAAATATTCCATAGCCTACTAGAAAGATGCAAGAGACTGCTCAGCAGAGATAGAAAATAGCAGAAGTTAAGTAGTCCTTGAAGTCTGAGGCTGTGCTATTACATTATGATGAATAGAAATCACTGTCTTTTTAAAAAACATAGATCCTTTACTTTATAGTGTTAAAGCTATGCTTCACCAGGAAAGGCCAGATGGCAGAGATACACTAATTGTTAACTTCTCAAAAACAATGTCATTTATATGAGGCAAGTACACAAAAGGCCCATCAATCAAAAGCTATTGCCTTAAGGCAGTAATGAAGATTAAATATGCTGAAGGTCCCTCCATTATAAAAACTACTAGATTTGGGTAAAGTAGAATTTTTAATGCATTGCTAGGGCAAAATAAGAAAAATCACCAAGTAACTAAAAGCAGTGGAAAGAAAGTGAAATGAAACACATGCTTTTTGAGAGCAAATAGAACTTTTATAAAAATTCACCATTTACTAGACCATGAAACAATTCTTAACACATTTCAAAGAATTAAAATCATGCAAAGCATGTTCTTTGATAGATTAACTAAATTATAAGTCAAAAACAAAAGATAACAAAAGCAATGAAAATAAAGCAAAGAACCTTAAAATATTCACAGGTCAGAGGCATAACCTGCAAATATTTTCTCCCATTCTGAGGGCTGTCTGCCTGCTACACTTCATAATAAAGATATATGTACCCGAATGTTTATTGCAGCCCAATTCATAATTGCTAAGTCGTGGAAGAAGCCCAAATGCTCTCAACTCCTCTTGCCTACTCAAAGACTTTGCTCCTTTGGTTATTCTCATCTCTCCTACAACACCAGTTTCTCTTCTTTGGGTCCATTCCTATCAGCACATGCACGTGCTCTGTTATCTACCCTCTTTAAGAGTCCCACTTGAGGTTTGGTGCCTATAGCATAGTGGTTAGGGTGCCAGCCACATACACTGAGGCTGGTGGATTTGAACCTGGCCTGGACCTGCTAAACAATAATTACAACTGCAACAAAAAAATAGTCAGGCATTGTGGCAGGTGCTTGTAGTTCCATCTACTTGGGAGACTGAGGCAAGAGAATTGCTTAAGCACAAGAGTTGGAGGTTGCTATGAGCTGTGATGCTACAGTACTCTACTGAGGGTGACATAGTGACACTCTGTCTCAAAAAAAAAAGAGTCCTGCTTGAATTCCATGAGCTCTTCCTGCTACTGCCTTGTTCTTCTAAAAAAACAAGAAAAAAAAAAAACAATTCTTCTCCAGATGTAAGTTACACATTACTGTCCACACTTTACCTCCCATTCACTCTTCAACGAACTCCAGTCTGGTTTCATACCACTCCATGGAACCTGCTTAAATTCATTAAAGACCTCATGTTGTCAAATCCAACAGACAGGGTTTTTGTTTGTTTGTTTGTGTTGGAATTTTGCTCATCCTACTTGTCCTTTCAGTAGCATCTGGCCGTCAAGCAATCCCTCATTGAAACATTTGTTTCTTCTCAGTCTCTTTTGCTGACTTCTAAAAGTTAAAGTTCTCTGAGCTTGACCACATCTCTACTAAAACTAGAGAAACCAGCTGGTGCCTGCCTGTAGTCCCAGCTACTAGAAGGTTGAGGCAAGAAGTATGATTAAGATCAAGACTTGAGGTTGCTCTGAGCTGTGATGATGTCACAGCGTTCTATCCAGGGTGACAGAGTGAGACTCTGTCTCAAAAACCAAAAAAGTAAATCTGATAATTTAATTTCCCTGTATAAAATGTTTTCATTGCATTTAAAATAAAATTTAAGCCAGGTATGCTGCCTCACACCTGTAATCCTAGAACTCTGGGAGACCAAGGCGTGTGAATCACTTAAGCTCAGGCATTTGAGACCAGCCTGAGCAAGAGTGAGACCCTATCTATACTAAAAAAAAAAAAAAAAGAAAAGTTAGCTGGGTGTTGGGGCAGATGCCTATGGTAGTCCCAGCTACTTGGAAGGCTAGTCAAGGATCACTTGAGCCTACGAGTTTGAGGTTGCTGAGAGCTATGACACCATGACACTCTAGCTTGGGGCAACAGAGTAAGACTGTCTCCAGAAAAAAAACAAACTAAAAATACAATAAAATAAAATTTAAACTTCTTACCATGACAAATAAGGCACCTGCCTGGGTCACTCACCTCATTTCCTGTAGTTCTTTCCTTCTCCTACTAAGTACTGTCACCCTGGCCTTTGTGCTTTCTGTTCTCTTTTCTTGAAAACTTCTTCTGGCCCTCCATCTCCTCCTTCTGAGCACACCTTAAATGTTACATCTGCAGAAGCACTTTCCTTGACAACCCTCCCTTTTCTTTCATCCTCACTTGAATGTAAGCCCTATGAAAGCCCTTTGTTTTTCTTGTTGACTCCTTAGTATCTAGCACAGTACCTGGCACATAGTCAGCATTCAATGAACATTTGGCAAATGAGTGAATTGAGGCAGTTATTCTGAGGATCTGAATACAGTGTACCTTGTTGTGGGGATTAGACTGGTGTGAAAGACAAAATGCACTGGCAAATTAAGTAGATGATACTTTTCAAAATATTGCAATAGGGAGACCATACATTACTAAGAAACATCTGAAAGAAAAAGAAAGGGACTTGGATTTTATGGAGGCAAGTAGATATGGGATAATAATCTACAAATTTTATGGGGTGATGGGCAAGGAAACAAGATAGGTCTTATCTGAGTCACTGAGGAAAGGTAGAGATGAGTCTTATCTTGAAATACATGGGAGCAGGGAGATACACTGTGATTAGCCTTTCCTCAGAGCACATAAGGGTGAGGGGATTTATTTTTTATTTTATTTATTTATTTATTTATTTATTGCCCCTGAATGATTTCCAAGAGCACAGAGCTCAGACAAGTTTTAACATTGTTACCAGGTATCTTAGTTTCCATATAGGAGCAGAGTCTAGAGATTTCAAGCTAGGGAATCAGTTTAGGGGCCTAGTTTAGGCAACCACTCTGGGGGCCTATTCTTGGGTTCAATCTGAACAACCCAAGTGAACCTGCAGGTAAGTTAGTCTGGAATTTTAGCCTGAAGGACTCAATCTTTGGACCTCAGTTTGGCAGGTCAGTTTGAGGGAACTTGACCTGGAAATTTTTGTCTGTAGAACTCAATCTGGGTGCTCTTACTGCTAGGGGTACTCTGTCTTACACCACATAGTGAAAGGCTCACCCTAGATATGCTGCTCCAATGAAAGGTTTCATTCTGAGGGTACAATATGAGTTTCATTTTGCAGAGCTCAGAGTATCACTTTATGGGCAGTGCCTGTAGCTCAGTGTGTAGGGCGCCGGCCCCATATAAAAATAGCCCGGCGTTGTGGCGGGCACCTGTCCCAGTTACTTGGGAGGCTGAGGCAAGAGAATCGCCTAAGCCCAGGAGCTGGAGGTTGCTGTGAGCTGTGTGACTTCATGGCCGACTACTGTGGGCGTTATAGTCCCACACTGTCTTTACAAAAAAAAAAAAAAAAAAAAAAAAAAAGAATATCACTTTAGAATGGAATATCACTTTCATTTTAGAATGAAACTTAACTTTCCCTTCCCTTCCCATCCTTTCCTCTCTCTTTTTTTTTTTTTTTTCTTGAGACAGATTCTCAAGCTGTCATCCTGGGTAGGCCGTGGCATCACAGCTCACAGCAACCTCAAACTCTTAGGCTTAAGCGATTCTCTTGCTTCAGCCTCCCAAGTAGCTGGGACTACAGGAGCCCACCACAACACCTGCCTATTTTTTGTTGTTGTTGTTGCAGTTGTCACTGTTGTTTTTCTCTCTTTTTTTTTTTTTTTACAAAGTCAAACTCCCAGGCTCAAGCAATCCTCTTGCCTTAGCTTCCCAAGTAGCAGGGACTATAGGTGCCCACCACAATGCTCATCTAATTTTTCTATTTTTGGTAGAGATTGGGTTTAACTCATTCTCAGGCTGGTCTCAAACTCCTGAG
The DNA here is from genome assembly GCA_963573935.1 of Arctocebus calabarensis. Taxonomy (NCBI): domain Eukaryota; kingdom Metazoa; phylum Chordata; class Mammalia; order Primates; family Lorisidae; genus Arctocebus; species Arctocebus calabarensis. Next base: position 9,786 of record CAUYON010086568.1, read on the forward strand.
CTCAAGCTATCCAACTGCCTCAACCTCCCAGTGCTAGGATTACAGGTATGAGCTACCACACCTGGCAGCATTTCTTTCTGTAATGAATGTGCCAACTAATTAGAGTAATTTTTTCATGGCCTAGCAGTATTCAGCACAGGGACAGGCAGAAGTATCAGAACTATTTGTTAACATAGTTTAGTGCAAAGTTTGCCATCTTTGCTATGTGAGAGAATCATCTACAATAATTTTCTAGGAACAGAAATATGAAAAGTTCCTCTGATTTTGTTACAATGCATAGATTTTTTTACAGCATATCTTTAAAATATTGTTTATAATCATCACTTCAATATTACAGCAGTCATTTGACCTGCTAGCAGATCATAGTTTTTATTGCATTAATAAAGAGGCACATATATTACAATTAGTTTTTGAAATTTCTTAATTATAATTTTAAAAACAATTATGCAATTTAGAAGGGTGTTTTAGTATGAGTTTTGAAAATTTTATTTTAAATGTACTTTATTTCTTTTGTAATCCTATATTTTATTTTATGCGTTTAAAAACATTATTCTAGGAAAGGATATATTGGCTTCACCAGATTGCCAGAAAAGGTGAAGAAACCTCTCACTTAGGCTACTCAGCACTGGACATCTATCTCAGTTTCAGATTTGTCTCAGTGTTTTTTTTCAGATGCTTTGGTTTGTTTAGAGTCCAGAGGGAGACTCCATGGGTGGGGATATCTAGCAGGCCTACTCTCTCCATGTATGGGTGAGGCCCTATATCCTGGGATCTTGAACTGAGGTTCTCAGTACCTCTCTGAACTCAGTCTAGATTGCAGAGTCTATGAAAATGAGTCTTTGGAGCTCTAGAGGAGCCTATGTCCCTGAGATTCTCAGTCTGAGAATGCTTATATTTATCATCACATATCATATTGTTTCCTGCCTCTGTGTATTTACACACACACTGTTTCCTCTACACAGAGGCTCTTTCTTCTTTTTTAGTAACAGCCCCCCACCCCCAAACTCTCTAACACCCAGCAAAATTCTGCTGAAATTTTAACAATAATCTTCTCCAAGAGGCTACCACAACCCTCAAGGGTGAGTCAGGGAACCCCTCTCCTGGACTGTCATGGATCCCTGTGCTCCTGGATTTATCATAGAACTAATAAAACTTGAGCCTCAGGACCACATGCTTACACAGGCCACTTCCAGGTCCCTGGTTACTGACCCTGGTCAATTGGAATAGTGTTTAAGATTTGTCACTGTACATGAAAAGTTAAAATACCCTGAAATCTTACAGTTCACATATAAAAGAAACTAGATAATTCAAAAATTTGACCAATTGAATTGAATTGAAATTAATTCTTTCTATTCTCTCCAGGAAATATTATGAAATTACTGTCATATAAATAGAATATCAAAAAGTGTATCACCAAAAACATGTAGGAAAAACTAGTAGAGAGATGAATCACTGATAAAAATATTTTGCTTTTTCTGTTTTTTAAGATGTTCATGACATTTGTCAGTTTTTAAAAATTTGTAATTTATAAAATGTGATTTCTTTTATAACTTTAAAGAAATATTTTATACCTAATTTTGTACCTTTTTTTGAGAGTCTCACTCTGTTGCCCTGGATAGAGTGCCATAGTGTCATAGCCCACAGCAACTTCAGTCTCTTAGGCTCAAGTGATCCTCTTGCCTCAGTCTCCCGAGCAGCAGGGACTATAGGTGCCTACTACAACACCCAGCTAATTTTTCTATGTTTAGTATAGACAAGGTTGGGCGGCACCTGTGGCTCAGTGAGTAGGGCACCGGTCCCATATACCGGCGAAGGGTGGCGGGTTCAAACCCGGCCCCGGCCAAACTGCAACAACATCAAAAAAAAGTACAGACAAAGTTTCACTCTTGCTCAGGCTTGTAAGTTCAAGCAATCCACCTGCCTTGGCTTCCCAGAGAGCTAGGATTATAGGTTTGAGGCACCACATGACCTTATACAATATTTGTCTTAAAGAGAGCTTGCAAAATTGTATCTGATTCAGGTCTTTCAAAACATAGGCTCACCCTGGGCACCGATCATATGCTATGATTCTTGGATAGTCTTCTATACCAGATTTCAAGCTTCGTGAGCTTCTGACCAAATTTCATGGGACAGACAGAAGTGTCAGAACTGTTTGTTAACATGGTTTAGTGCAAAATTTGGCATCTTTGCTGTGTGAGAGAATCATCTACAATAATTTTCTAGGTACAGAAATATTTATTGAGATATTATTTACATACTATAAGTTTCACCCATGTACAGTGTATAGTTCCCTCTGGGAGGCAGAAGTAGGAGAATCCCTTTGAACTCAGGAGCTCAAGACCAGACTGAGCAAGAGCAAGACTCTGTCTCTACTAAAAATAGAAAAATTAGCTAGGTGTCATGGCAGGCATCTATAATCCTGGTTACTCTAGAGGCTGAATTGAAGCAGGAGAATTGCTTGAATCCAAGAGTTTGAGGTTGCTGTCAGCTAGACGGATGCATGGCACTCTACCCAGGGCAAAAGAGTGAGATTCTCAAAAAAAACAAAGAAAGTGGGCTTGGCACCTGTGGCTCAAATGGCTAAGGCGCCAGCCACATATACCTGAGCTGGTGGGTTCAAATCCAACCTGGGCCGCCAGACAGCAATGACGGCTGCAACCAAAAAATGGCTGGGCATTGTGGCAGGTGCTTGTAGTCCCAGCTGCTTGGGAGGTGGAGGCAGGAGAATAATTTGAGCCCAGGAGTTGGAGGTTGCTGTGAGCTGTGATGTCACAGCACTCTTCCCAGGGCAACAGCTTGAGGCTCTGTCTCAAAACAAACAAACAAAGAAAGCGTACAGTTTACTGGTTTTGAGTATATTTACATAAAAACTGTATTATTAAAAGGTTGCTAAGGCTGCCATAATGAAATACCACAGTCTGGATGGCTTAAACAATAAAAAAATAATTTTCTCAGCTTTGGAGGCTAGAAGTCTGAGACTAAGGTGTTAGCAGGTTTGTTTTCTTCTTCTTGGTTTTCGTCTTCTCTTCTTTTTTGGGGTGGTGGTGGTGAAATAGAGTCTCACTCTGTAGCCCTGAGTAGAGTGTGTGGTGTAATAACTCACAACAACCTTAAATTGTTGGGCTCAAGCAATCCTCTTTCCTCAGCCTCCCAAGTAGCTGGGATCATAGGTGCCAGCCACAATGCCCAGCTAATTTTTCCATTTTTAAGAGCGGCAGGGTCTCACTCTTACTCAGGCTGGTCTCCTGAGATCAAGCAATCCACCCACCTTGGTCTCCCAGTGTGCTAGGCTTACAGGTGTGAACCACCTCGCATAAGCCAGGTTTGTTTCTTCGATTTTTCTCCTTGTCTTTCTCTTTAGCTTTCTTGTTGTCTGTAGACATAATTGTCTCTCTGTGCATAAACCTGTCTTGTGTCCCCTCTCCATATTCATCCTAATCTCCTTATCTTCCTAGTTTTTTGCTAGTTTGTTTTTTAGGGACAGTCTTTGTTATGTTTCCCAAGTTGGACTCAAACTCCTGGGCTTAAGTTAAGGGACCCTCTTGCCTCAGCCTCCAGAGTAGCTGTGAGTATGGCACGGGCCATGCCTATATCTCTTCATGGTGCCAGTCAAAAACTAAGTGTGTGAAATGCACTTAGTAATGTACTTAGTGGTGACTATAAATTTAGTCAAGAGTAAAAATGCTTTGAAAATGTAACCACTTTAAGATAATGGGATATTGTGGTCAGGTATGGTGGCTCAGGCCTGTAATCCTAGCAGGACTTCTTGCGCTCAACAAGAAGAGCAAGAACAAGAGCAAGACCCGTCTTTAGTAAAAATAGAAAAATTAGCAGGGAGTGTAGCATGATGGGGTGCCGCCCTGAGGGCAGGGTATGCTAAGACCTGAGGAACTGGCCCGACCAAAAATATAAAGTTAAGAACGATGATAAAGATGATAAAGAAAGAGACAGGAGGGGCTCAGCACCCATAGTACAATGGTTACAGTGCCAGCCACATACACCTGAGGGTGGCACGTTCGAACCCCGCCCTGGGCCAACTACACAGCTGCAACAAAAAAAATAGCTGGGTGTTGTGGTGGGCGCCTGTAGTCCCAGCTACTGGTGAGGCTGAGGCAAGAGAATTGCTTAAGCCCAAGAGGGTGACATAGTGAGCCTCTGTTTCAAAAAAATAAAATAAAATAAAATAAATGAAAGAGACACAGAATAGAATTTTCAAAGGTGGGAGCTCAGGGGATTACCACCCATTTGGGGACTCCAGCCAGTGCCTCCAAGTGTCTGATCCACTCAGCTTTTATTCACATCTCTTTGCCCAGGTGGTAAGCTGAGGGAGGGAACAAAGACACCAGCAATTTCTCTGAGTGATCATATCAGCTCCTACTGTTATTATTATTAACTTTAAGGATTTGAGCAGTTTTGAGAAATCCGAAGCTGGAGCCTTGTGTGTGGGCAGCCTCCTGTCTGGAGCCTCTCACACGCACACTTCTAGGGAGGTGTTAAACTCCACGAGTTCACCGTGGAGTAAAATGCCACTGGTGTTAATCTCCTCTGAGGAATCAGTGGAAGAGAGGCAATGTTCCGACTTCTTCAGCTTTTTATTTTTCCCTTTTTCTGGGAAAAAGGGGGTTCTGGGGGTTCCCTTCCCTGCCAAGAATGGGGTCTTTGGTCCCCAATCTGCCTGAAGTAGCACATACATGTACTCAGGAGACTGAGGCAAGAGGATCACTTGAGCCCAGGAATTTGAGGTTGCTGTGAGCTAGGCTGATCCCTTGGCACTCTAGCCTGGGGCAACAGAGTGAGACTGTCTCCAAAAATAAATTACCTTTTTTAGGCTCGGCGCCTGTGGCTCAGCGGGCTAAGGCACCACCCACGTACACCTGAGCTGGCAGGTTCGAATCCAGCCCAGGCCGCCAAACAACAATGACAGCTGCAACCAAAAAATGGCGTTGTGGCGGGCGCCTGTGGTCCCAGCTACTTGGGAGGCGGAGGCAAGAAACTCGCTTGAGCCCAGGAATTGGAGGTTGCTGTGAGCTATGATGCCAAAGCACTCTCTCCAGGGTGACAGCTTGAGGCTCTGTCTCAAAAAAAAAAATAATAATAATAATAAATAAATAAATAAATTACATTTTTTAAGCTATGCTCAGTGAGTTCTGTGCCCCAGGGCCTGGAATCTGTATCTGTAGTAAGTTCTCCACATTTTTCCTGAGAAGTACAGATCTAGAACCTACAGCCCCACACGTCTTCCACGTTCGGTGTCCTTTAAGAGAGTAACTGTGGTGGTGTCATCGATTGCTCTGATACGCTTTTCTATTGGTCTTGTCTTGCTGCCAGGTCAGAGGAAAAAGAATATATGTTCTCAGGCTCGGCTTCAGCTCGTTCTGCCTGCGCCGAGCTGCGCAGGGATTTGGCCGCCTGAGAGTCACGTGCATCGGCCCGGAAGATGGCGGGCGCTGCAGAAGAGGTACTAACACTTTTCCGGGCTGGGATCCGCGTGGTGCTGGAGGCCTGGCCGGCCTTGCAGGTCAGTGGGGCCAAGGCAGTATCAAGATTGAGGCCTGGAGAAGAACAAGAATTGGCTGGGCGAGGGTCCTGAGGCTTGACTAGGTGGTGTAGGCAGCGGACCCTCTGGCTACCCTAGACGAGCTCTGACAGGGTGGGCTTATGCCTGTGTTCGCAGATCGCTGTGGAGAATGGCTTCGGAGGCCTGCACAGTCAGGAGAAGGCCGAGTGGCTGGGAGGTGCAGTGGAGGAATACTTCTTTCGCAACGGTGAGTGCATGTGAGGCTCTGCGACCTGTGTAGGGGTGTGAAGAGGAGCTCCGTTTTGCAGAGCCTGCATTTCCTCTTGAACAATTGGACGTTGGTACCTGAAGGCAAAGTGGAATGAATACAGGCTTCGGAGGCAGAATCCTGGGTTCCATTGCCTTACGGGCTGTGCCAGCGACTGCCGGTGTCATGCTGAACAAGGCAATTTAGCTCTGTGAGGCTCAGTTTCCTAGTTCCTAAAATGGGTATCTAAGTATCCTCTCTAGCGCTGTCCAATAGAAATATAGGAGTCACATCATGTAATTTAAACATTTTTAGCAACTGTCTTAATTACGTGAAATGAAGCAAATGAAATTAATATTTGTTAGTAAACTTAATGTATCCAAAATGTTTCAACATATAATCAGTATAAAACGTTCTTGAGATATTTTACACCTTTTTTAGTATTGTCGTTAAAATCTGATCTTTTACAGTTTTAGCACATCTCAGTTTGGCCCAGCCACATTTTAAATGCTTAGTAACCACATGTGGCTAATTAGACAGCAAACATCTACAGTTTTAGGTTCGTCTTGAGGGTGAAACAAGAACAAGGGGCTCAGCAGAGGGCCCGGCCTGTGCACAATATGGTTTTCATAAAATTCTTCATGTTCTATCCTCTAAGCGGAATAGTTTCTCTCAAGAAAGTTTACTATCCAGTGAGGGATCCAAACAAATAAACAGACAGTTAAAACACTCGGTAATAGGTGTTCTAATGAGGAGCTCAGGGTACATGGGGTAACATGAGACTGGGGAGAGTCTGGCGTCTCAGGGTAGATGGTGATTGGGTTGGGTCTTATGAGATGAGAAGGAGTTAACTAGGTGGGTGAGGCAGAGAGAACAACACTCAAGTTCTGCAGTATGAGGAGATAATGTGTTGTGTTTGGAAAGGAACAGGGAGCTCAGTATTGGAGTAAAGGTGTGTGTGCATAGGGTGAAGTAGAGGATGGTAGAGAATGAAAAGAGGGGATGAAGAGTCTCCCCCCAAAGAGTAAGACATGGAAGGCCTTATGTCCCTTTGATTTTATCATTTAGGCCAGTATTTGCTAAAATGCATGCTATAGAAGAATGTTCAGTGAAGAAAGAGCTTCTCCAGTCAAATTGTGTAAGAAGCTCTTTTCTTCGGCTCCCATTTGAGTTTCAATACTCATATTAAAGGCTTAGATAATAATAGGAACCACTAAAAAGAAACCTACTTGCTTTTGTTTCGTATTAGCTTCTTATGGATAGCTTCCCTTTAAAACCAAGCAGAACTGATATTTCTCAAAGGCAAACTGTAAAACATTGCAATAGGTGATAAAAATTCATGAGCTGGTTCTAAGGTAAGTAATAGGATGTGATTTACTGGCTAGAAAGTTCAGGAAGTATGGATGGAGTATAGACTGGAGAGGGTGTGACCTGAAGTAGGACAATGGCAATAGACATGGAAAAGAAAGGGTGAATTAGGACCTTGGAGATTGATTGACTGTAGATGAGGAGAGAAAAAGACAGGGTCCTGATTTGAGTTGATGGGTCTATTGGGTGCCTTTCATGGAATAAAGAGATCTGGGAGGATGAGAAACAAGTTTGGAGGATAAGGTGATGAGTCTGGCTTTGGATATGAAGAATCTGAGGCACCTGTGAAACACTCAGGCACAGAGTAGTATGAGTTAGAGACAGATTTCGGGAATATTAGATTTGAGAGGTAGGGAAAAGGGGTGGATGAGCTCTCCCAGGGAGAACATACAAAGGGTAGAAAGATGAGGAGCTCTGTGGAAGACTTTCTTGAGTTACTTTCTAATTCAGAAAAAATAGAGCATGGGCCCATAAGATAACTAGAGCTCAGTCAAGGTCACACAGTAAGATGTTGGTGTCAAGGCTATGACAGTTTCATCATTGAAAGTATTATATCCATTTCTTCTCACCTGTCTCATTGATCTATGGCAGGGGTCCTCAAACTTTTTAATCAGGGGGCCAGTTCACTGTCCCTCATACCGTTGGAGGGCCAGACTATAGTTTAAAATTAAAAAAAAAAAAAAACCTATGAACAAATTCCTATGCACACTGCACAAAGACCTCCTAACTTCAGAAAAAAAAAATGCCCCCCTTAACCACAAAAAAAGGCCCTACTAACTGCAAAATAAAAAAAAAAAATAGACCTCCTAACTTGTTCTTGTTGCAATTTGACCATGGCCAGGTTCGAACATACCACCCTCAGTATATAGGGCCGGCGCCCTACTCACTGAGCCACAGGTGCCACCCTGCCTAACTTGTTCTTAACCTCAGTCCTCAGGTAGTAGCAGGCTCTGCACAGGCAAGCTCATGAGTCGGAGAGTGCGGCTCACGTTCTACACATGCGCACTGTGGGCCCAGGACAAGTCGGCTGCTAAGCAGGACTGGCAGCAGCGGCAAAAACACCCCACGGGCCGGATAATTGTCCTCAGTGGGCCGCATGTGGCCCGCAGGCCGTAGTTTGAGGACCCCTGTTTTGGCTTCCCCTATTAGTGGAGCCACAGTTGTGAAAATCTCAATCCTTAAAAAACTTCAACCCTGGGCAGTGCCTGTGGCTCAGTCAGTAGGGCACCGGCCCCATATACCAAGAATGGCAGGTTCAAACCCAGCCCCGGCCAAACTGCAACAAAAAAAATAGCCGGGCGTTGTGGCGGGCACCTGTAGTCCCAGCTACTTGGGAGGCTGAGGCAAGAGAAGCACCTAAGCCCGAGAGCTGGAGGTTGCTGTGAGCTGTGACGCCACGGCACTTTACCGAGGGCGACAAAATGAAACTCTGTCTCTAACAAAATAACAACAGCAAAAAATTCAGCCCTAGAAGTGCTTGTAACTCAGTGGGAAGGGCGCTGGCCACATACACCAGGACTGGCAGCGTCAAACCTGGCCGGGCCAGCTAAAATAACAATGACAGTTGCAACAACAACAAAAGAATAGCCAGGCATTGTGGTGGGCACCTGTAGTCCCAGCTATTTGGGAGGCCAGCAGTTCTCAACTTGGGGGTTGCAACCACTAAGACCATCGGAAAACACATCCTGCATAACAGATATTTACATTACAATTCATAACAGTAGCAAAATTACAATTATGAAGTAGCAATGAAAATAATTTTATGGTTGAGGGTCATCCCAACATGAGGAACTGTATTAAAGGGGTTGCAGCATTAGGACGGTTGAGAACCACTGGCTTAAGCCCAAGAGTTTGAAGTTGCTGTGAGCTGTGATGCCATAGCACTTTACCCGGGGCAACAGTGTGAGACTCCGTCTAGAGAAAAAACAAACAAACAAAAAAAAAACCAGCCCTTGAGTGATAGGAATTGATATGGATAATGGATCTCCCCTGTACCAAGCATTGTGTTGGATGACAACCTCTAATAGACCTTTGAGACCACCATTAGACCCACTTTACAGATAAGAAAATTGAGGCTCAGAGAAGAATAAGTAGCTTGCTCAAGGTTGCGCACAGGGGAGGCCAGTTAGAATAGGCTGAATTAAAGAGGATGAATGTGGGGCTGGGTGCTATGGGAAGAGGACTTGGTAGGATTCAAGAGATTGGAAATTAGGTCTTAATATTTAGTGTTTTTTTTTTTTTAAATAATGTTAAAACCCAGAATGCTCAGTACTTTACCAAATAAAAGGCTCATAGTTTGGCCCTTTACCCATCAACCACAGGCAGACCCACTAAGTAGGTATTAAAGAGTAGTGGGCAGGAGTGATGAAATTGGCTCGTCTTTGACCAAAGGGAACGGTCCTTTTCTACTTAGCCAACCTGGAGCTAGATGAGGTGGAAGACTTCCTCGGGGAGCTGATGACCAACGAATTTGATACGGTTGTGGAGGATGGGAGTCTGCCCCAGGTGAGTTTATTGTGGGCACAGCTGCCATCTCCTTGCCTGCAATCTTTCCCCCAACTGACTGTTTTGGGCCAAGATTCTTGTCTCTAACCCTTCTTCTCTAGAATTCCACACAAGACCTTCTATGATTCCCTGTTGCCTAGAGGAACAAGTCTAGTCTTTCCATATACCATTTTCAGGCTGGCCTGTACTTCATTCACCCCAACACCAAGGGTAGGGAGGGTCAGGCCAGGTGCATTTTTATTGCTGCTTTGGTTAACATTGGTCTCCCTAGTAGGGTTGCCTTCCCTTTTATATCTTTTTCAAAGACCAGTTCTATTACCTTCTCTGCTTCAGGCCCTCACTTGACCCCTTCAAATTGGTTGCTTCATTGTTGATCCTTGGGGAGGAAAGCCACCTGTTTTCTTTTGGAAAATTCCAAGCCTCACTTTTGCTGCAAATACGGACTGGTTGCATAGTAGATTCTCTCAAGAATCCAACCTGGTTGACTGTTTCTTGGTAGGTGAGCCAGCAGCTGCAGACCATGTTCCACCACTTCCAGAGGGGTGATGGGGCTGCTCTGAGGGAGATGACCTCCCAAATCACTCAAAGAAAGTGCAGAGTCACAGCCACTGCACTTAGGACAGCCAGAAAAATTGATGAGGAGGATGATGATACGGACAGTGTGGAAGAGATGGAGGTGAAGTGGGTGTTCCTTGGATGTGGAGGGGATACATATGTTTTCAATTTTTCGGGAGAGCAGCTAGATTCACAGGGAGGATGTTGGTGGTGGTGGTATTATACAGAAAGGGCAGAGAACTTTCCTAAAGTCACACAGCCAGTTGTGGAAAAACTGGGGGCAAAGCCCTATTAGCCAATGTATTTAGCTCTGTCTTATATTTCCCCTCCAGGTATCAGCTACAAATGATGAGGCTGCTACATCAGGTTGCCCCCAGCCTGAACCCTGTGATCCAGCCTCTCAGGCTATTAAGGAAGAAGATATAGTGGAAGATGGCTGGACCATTGTCCGGAGAAAGAAATGAGTGGTTTGGGCCCTTTATTTGCTAGTTTTGAGACTTGTTTGTAGGAGCTTGTTTGGAGAGTTCTTGACCTCTGGACTGGTTACCTTATCCCTACCCTTTGCCCTGTTTCCCTGTCCAGTTGGGAAGAAAAGCCCCAGGGTCCTTGGTTTTGGGGGGTAGTGGGACCTGGTCCAGCATGGCCCTTTGGGCCTTAAGTTACCATCTGAGTAATGAGGACAGATTTCTCAGCTGTGTCTCTTTGTAATAGTCATTGTGAAGAGGGGAATGAGTATGGGTGTGGCTGGAGGAGCTAGATGCAGGTTGACAGTGGATAGGTGGATTTGTGGAGGGAGCGGACCTATAGGTGACCTGTACTCAGTGTTAGGAGGATGGCTGGGTCAGGAATGGTGAGTTGAAGATGTGAGCAAAAGTTGCTGCGGGGCCTCTCCCTATTACACCCCACCATACACACACAGAATAACTCTGTCCCTACCCAGAACATGGAACCTCATAGGGATGTTCCCTTCCTGAATCCTAACCTCCCTCCCTGCATCCCTGTAGGAATTCTAAGACCTTGGCTAGGTAGTGAGCTTGGGAGAGCTGGGCTTTGTTTTCTGTCTCCTTCCACCTCTTCCCTCACTCTATCCATCCCATTTAAGTCTAGGGATGAGGCTAAGATTCTAATAAATAGGACCTTATTGTTTAATCTGTGGCATGACCTGTGAGTAGCATCGGAATCAGCCTTTAAAAGCCGAGCCTCAGAGTTAAGCAAGTGAGCAAAGTACCACCCTAGTAGTCTGGTACTTTAGACAAACAGAGCACAATGGTGTTCTGAAAGTTACTGTAAGCCTGAAATAAACTGTATTTTTCTTACAAAATGAAACAAAGTATCCATTGTCCTCCCCCCATTCTCCTGTTCTGCCATGGGTCTGGATAAGCCATGGGAGATGCAGGAGCGGGGGTTTAGTAACCACCACATGTGGAATCATACATGTGAAGACACTGGCTGAGGCGGCAGGATTGGGACAGGGCCCCAGGGTCAGTGGCAGAGTTGGCACTTGGATCCAGCTCTCCTGCCTCTGGTGCTTTGGGGGGAACTGGGTAGAGGCAGGATCTGAAAGGTTGGGGGATGGAGGAAAAGACAGCCTAATTCAGGTAGGTCTAGTAATAGCTCCTGCCTTCCCTGGAGATAGGGATTAAAAAAAATTAACATCACTGTAGGAATATTTTTTAAAGCCCACATTTTGTGAAAAGATGAATTAAAAACCAAAGACCCAGCATTCAGGATTGAAAGTGCCCATGATGGGAGTTCAAGTATTGACTGAACTGGGAGGGAAGGGGTTGGAGCCCCCAGTTGGACAAGGGCAGCTAGAGTGTGGGATGGGGGCTCCCACTTCCCCCCAAACGCTCTAGATCTTGTCTTGGGTCTGGGGTGTTTCAGTGGGTTCAGCAGTGGCTCCTGAAGCTGCCACTGGTGCCTCTTCCATCTCCCTGTCCTGAGACAGTGTGGGCCCTGGGCAGAACGTGTCCCCACGGCCTGCCCGACCAAGCACGGCCATCCAGCGTCGCTGTAGTTCCTCTGTCTCAGGGCTGAAGTACCAGCTGAGATGGCTCTGGGTGATCTTGAAGACGTGTCTTCTGTCAGGCCGCTCTCCTGCCTCAGGAGGCCCCACCTCAAAGCCAATGAGGGGCAGGCTACGCTGGGCTTTCACATCCTGGGAAGAAAAGAAAGAGCCGAGGTTACCTTGGGGCTGGACCTTCTCCCTTGCCCCAGCTTCTAACTGGTTTTTCATCTGATCTCCTTTTTTTCTTCCCCTGCTCAAGAACCTTCTGTGACTCCACTGTTAATAATAGGAGACTGTCTACCTGAACCAGGGCTAAAATGTAGGCTGGTTCAAATACCTATTTTCTCCTGCATCCCACACTGGCTAGGCTATTCTCTTTAGAATACCCAATAATGTTTTCAGGCCTCTGTTGTATTGCTACTGTCTACATACTCTTCCCTACTCCACATTGGACCAAGCAGTACCCAATCTTCATTCCTTCCTCCAGGAAGCTATCCCCCTCCCATCTCACCCCAGTTTTCCCCACATACTTGGCCCATAATCACTCCTTTTCTCTAGCAGGGGTAGGGCTTCTGAATTCCCTCTAGGTTGAACTAGGTTTGCATAAATCCCCTAAGGCCAAGGAGAGGTCAAAGACTAGGGGGAAGAGGGAGGGTGGCTGAAAGGACTCGAAGGAGTAGAATCCACACCTGAGGGGCTCCATAGATGTACAGCACCAAGGGTTCATTCTCAGGGACCACAAACCATGCCTTGTGCCATCCTTTCCCACCCTTCTCCATATAGTGAAGGAAACTGCAGATGACGCTGTTCTCCGCAGCCACAGAGGCCTGTTTCTGTAGCCAGAGACATGGG
>CAUYON010086569.1:0-11538 GCA_963573935.1 Arctocebus calabarensis
ATGGAATATTATGCAGCCTTAAAGAAAGATGGTGTCTTTTCATCCTTCATATTTACATGGATGGAGCTGGAACACCACATTTTCCTTAGCAAAGTATCTCAAGAATGGAAGAAAATGTATCCAATGTATACAACCCTAATAGGAAGCAAATTTATATCTTTCATGTGAAGGCTACAACCCAACTATTGCACAAGAAGATGAGGAAAGGGGAGAGGGAGGAAAGGGGAGGGAGAGGGTGGGGGGAGACAGGATAAAGGGTAGGATCACACTTGAGGTGCATATTTGAAGGGTCAGGAGAAACCTACTAAATGCAGAACACAAATGTTTTCACACAGTAAATGAGAAAATCTCATGAACATTATGTCGAACAGGCGTACGAAAATATTTCAGATTGTATGTGAGGCCCGCACACTGTACCCAATAATTGAACTAATGTACACAGCTATGATTCAATAAAAAAAAAAAAAGAAAGAAAAGAAAAGCTACAAATAGCTCAAAAGATAAACAAATTTTTTTTGACTTGTGGAAAACAGAACACAGAAAAAATTAGCAATATTTCAAAGAAAAACTAATAAATCGATTTTGTTTTATAAGTTTGATTTCTGTTCTGTTGAAACTAGGTTAGTAATGCTCACAGACATGTTTTATTTTTCCAATAAAAGTCTGTTGTTAGTTCAAAGACGTTAGGAATTCAGTTTCTCTCAATATTTCCTCTTTTTAGATGAATTACTGATAATATACATTAAGATAGACTAATATTTTATACTTTAGGACAAATTAGTGTTTTATAATATTGGAACATACATATAACCATAATTCATACAAAATTAATTACCATTTCATTTTGACAATGTTTCTTATACATTCTTAATAAATCAGATAAGTTTAACTTGTTTTCTTCAGGTTTTTGGTGGCTTTAATATTTTAGTTGGCCAAGGCTGAGTTTGCATCTGCCAGTCCTGGTGCAGGTGGTCAATGCTGCAACCACTGCTACAAGTGTCAAGCTCTAAATTCAGAGTTTTGACTTTAGAAGTTTTGTCAAATATCAAAGGCTTAAAACATTTGTCCAAATAGGATTATAAGTTAAAATATTTTAAAGGAAATACATAGTTCACTGGATTACACGTGAACTTCTTCATAAGTTTTATTTAACCTGCACAGATATTTATACTAACAATATAGAGGAAGAAAATTTTAATTGCTGACAAGAACTAGAACTCAAGTGTTTCAAGGCATAGAATGCTGAGTTTAAGGGAATTTTTAAACTCTTTTACACTTTTTTTCCCTTCTCAGTTTAATACGAGACTGTTTGGGCTGAGATCAATCTTTTAACAAATACTGAACAAATGACATGGCAGACACAGGCCTGGCATGAACAATGTACACTTTCATATTCTCAAAACTAGAATCAGAACATCTTCTCATATAGTTTTTAACAGGCATGTGGGTGATCTAATACCCTGAGGGTTGATTGGATGTCCAATTTCTTTTTAATGGTATTTCTGATGACAGGTGCAAACACACATTTCAGGGAGCCCTGGACTGGCCAGTAGGGCTGAGGCTCCCCATGCTTCTGAAAGTTTCTGACAGGCCAATAGCCCGGCAAACTGAGGTTCCTGATTATAGTTCCTTTCTTTGGCCTTCCCCCAGAGGCTCTACATAAATTACAACAATTGGATTCAACAAACAGTCACATATTTTTCTAATAATTTATGACAAATTGTATTAATAATATAATTTGCAGACTTTAGCTAAAATTAGATGTTAAAGTGGCTTACCTCCAGAGCTGGACTCACAGGTGAATTTAGGAGTGATCGTCAGCCGGCCTCCTGAGGGCTCCAGGTTACCCTGGGGACCCTGGGATGTTTCCAGAGGGTGCCTCCCCTCAGAAGGGCCACAGTCTTCCCCCATCCTGGAAGCTGCCAGAGGATCAGCAGACTATGTGCCAACCAGAGTAATGCGAAGCAGCTGCTATTTTAAAAGGTAAAAAGGACTGTTTTCCTTTTTTAGTTCTAAATGAGTAATTGACTTTGAGTCTTTTGCTGTTTGCCAGAACCTTATCTCAAGACTATTTGTAACATAGCAACCACAGTTAAGGGAGGAACAGTTTTACCAAACTTTGTAATAACTCTTTAATTGCTTGAAGGAAAGGGTTTAGTGGGAGACATAGGGGATATACATAGACACATTGACAGATAACCTGAAAAACCATTGGACACAGCAAACACAAATTTGACAAATAACTTACACATACCAGTTGAACAAACCAAAGACCCACCCTCTGTGAGTCCTAACAGGAAAACCCTGAGACAGACCAGAGACTCCCAGACAAAACCAGACTAAAGACAGACCAGAGGCTCACTCCCCTGTGAATTTAAAGAGGAAAAACTTGAAAACCCAGAGAGGGGACAAGTAAAGGCAGACAGTTTAGACAAATCCAAAAGGACAGAGAAACATTCAAAGAAGAGAAACCAACAGACTCACACTGTGAGTCTAGATAGACTGGCACAAGAGAGACTGACAGGTTTCACACAGAATCTGGTTGTCATGGAGAAGATGTGCATGAGTCACAAGAACACCTGACACCTAGGATTCCCCTTGAGTCCAACCTGACACCTAGGACTCCCCTTAGGTCTGACCTGAAACCAGAACTAGCCCCTTGAGTCTGACCTGATACCAGCACTCACCACTTGAGCCCAACTGACACCTAAGATTGCCCTTGAATCCGACCTGACACCAGGATTCCCCTTGAGTCCTACCTGACACCTAGACAGACCAAAGATGGGGAGAGATCTCTCCCTCCCTGCTTGGGGAACTGGCCATTTAGCTGCATCCAGTGGGCCCGGTATCCCCCCCAAAATCTCTAGAGACCAGACAAACTTACCCGGGGTGTTGTTGCTTTTATCACCAATTTCAGAAGTTTTAGAAACCTATTCTCTGACTTCAAACATCCAAGGACTCCGGGGCAGAGGAACATATCTCCCAGGCCTTTCCCTGGAGCTGTCAGGCAGTGGTAGGTTTAGGTGGGGGTCCTGGGTGGCTATCTTGCTAGGGCCTCCAAATGTTGTAACTGGCGCCACCCATAAGAAAAATATGGACCCCACTTTAGGCTCAAATCAGGTGGTGATTTATTACACCTGTGCAGGAGGGTCGCTGCCCCAAAGGGCAAATGGCCCTGACGTGCAGTACAGGCTGATTTTTATACCCTTTTTGTGCTGATGTGGCAAAGCAAGCATGTACAAAAGTGGAACATGGCTGGGTATAGGTTGGGGTTACAGTCAGGTGGTTGGCTCAGGGGGTTACTTTGTGGTGGTTAGCTCAGGGTGGGTCGACAGTCAGGGGGCTGGTATAGGGGATTGCATCGTGGCAGTTGGCATGAGGACTAACTTGGCTTGGGAGACTCAGTAGCTTGGGAAACTCTCCTTGAGTAAATTTTCACGATTGTTTAGCTAGCTAGGGAGTCAGGAAACTCAGAGAACTTCCTCGTCAGAAACCTGTTCTCAGAATTAACCCAAAGTGGGGGGGCGCATGTTGGGGAGAGATAGAGGCTGAGAGAGACTGAGACAGACTTGGGTCTTTTGGGGGCTGTTGGTCTATATCAAAACCTGAGAAATCCACTGAAGGGCCTGCCAGTGGATTGCGCAGCCAGTGGGGAGAGGTAAAGGACACCCCAGTTCTAAACAGGGGAGTCCATCCTGCTTTGGGTCTTCTAAAAATCATCAGCACACAATGTTGCTCTGTCACATGTGACTTCTGACACCACTTGTCAGGGCCCAGGGTTTGCCAGGTCTCGGGCCCAGCTTAACTAGGTCCTGGATACAGACTGCTAAGTTACCTTGCTCTGGTACAGTTTCCCTTAGGTGCCTGAGGGCTATCTACTTCAGCAGTGGGGAGGGGAGGGAGAGAGAGAGAGAGAGTCTTAGAGGGAGTAAAGCAGTCTTCTTAGAAAAGATAAATCTTAGTCTGTAGTAGAGCTTGGTAATCTTCAACACCGTGCTGGCATTCTGCAGGCAAGAGAGGAGACAGAGTCAGAGTAATCGAGTCTGTGATAGAATGTGCATGCTCCTGACTGCCTTCTCCTCCAGCCTAATATAAGGCTGATCTTGTGCCTCTCAACACCACAGGTGTAGAGACTGCCAATTCACCACTGCTCTCATCTTGTGAGCTCTCATGCTTGTTAGAGCTAAATCCCTGTCCATGCCCTTTCTACGAAGGTGTACCATTATTGAGCTATACAGGTATTTCTTATAACTCTCACTCCTAGCCATAAGCTACACTGGCTGCAACATTGCTCAATGAGAAAGATGTAAGGCTCTGTCTGTCTAGGACAGTGGGAAAGAAAATCAGTTTCATGTTTTTGGAAAACTAGGATGCACCTGTTTGTTTTAAATAGGGCTGGATTGTTCACAGAAGTAATGATGCCATGAGATATATTGATAGCTTCTGTCTAAGAACTAGGCAGCACACAAATACAGTATATGTTATGCACAAGATTAACAAGCAATGTGTTAGCACAGAAGTCTTTTGAAGCTGAATTCTCAAAGTTCTGTAAATTGGGCAATGCCACACAGCACTCATTGAGAAATACTTCATTGTGTTATATTCTGGACTTTCAATGACAGAGACCCAAGAATCTACCACCCAAGCCATGCTCTGCTGAGAGTCAGTGATGTATAGGAGCTATTAACAGTGACTCCAGACCCACAGGGGAAAATTAGACCTATGGGCATCCCCATAAGACTAATACTTATATAGTGGAAACTCAGACTATGATTTTATTTATTATTTGAAACAGTCTTATTCTGTTACCTGGGATAAAGTGGAGTCATCATATTTCACAGATCCTCAAACATCCAGCCTCAAGTGATCATCCCACCTTGTCCTCCTAAAGTGCTGGGTTTACAGGCATGAGCCACCACCTGTGGCCTTAGACTAATTTCGGCCTGTGCCCTCCATGTCCCCCTTCCAAAAGATGTGTCCTGGACACAGCTCATGAATTCCATCACTGTCCAAAATGATCACTACCATCTCATGACACATCCCTCATCAGAGGGCTAAGATGGCCACACTCAGAATCTCCAGAAGTGTGACCATGAGGCAGTAAAGCCATAGCCCCCTTCTCTGGCCTATTTTTTCCTTCCATCAAAAGCATTTAATGAAAAGAAAAAAAAATCACATTTAATTAAATGGATACTGCTATCTCTCACTTCATGTGCTTCTTTCTGGCTCCACCAGCAGTGCCAGATCCAGCAGAGGCAGGCTTTCTACAAGAGAAGGGAAAGAAGTTTTGTTCATCAAGATGCTCAAGTAGCACAGGGGAGCCTGAAGGATCTCAGCAGGGCTGTGCCACCTCAGCAGGAAGAGGGACAAAAGGAGCAACCCAGCCCCAGTCACCTGGGCATTCCGGCATAACTGGATACCTGAGATACGAAGGTGCAGATGACAAGAGTTCTGTGTAAGAGATCAGTTTTTCTGAGTGTGGAAGATCTCAAGTTAGCTCTGGGTTCATTCATTTAGCAGATGTTTATGTGCCTGCTGTACACCCAGAGGGATATAGTGGTGAGCAAAACCCACAGCTCCTTCCAGAAAGGCAAGATCAAGATCTACCTCAACAGTAAAGCATGAAGGGGGGCTCAGGCAAATACAGGGGTGGGGACATGGATGTGGCAAGGTACAGTATGTTTAGATACGTGACAGAGGACATCCTGAGACAATGGCTTAACTAGTGCCTGCACACTGGGGTAGGAGAGAATGATGTGGATATAGAAATTGATCAGTGCTACAGTTTAGAGAAGATGGACAGTGACATGCAGTCAGGGAGGAAAGGTGACAGGTCTGACCTGGAAGAGTTCTGAATTCAAGCTTACAGGCTTATCCCTGTTCCTAGAGCCCAGGTATTGGCAACCTTTCTCTGTAAAGAGCTGACAGTAAATAATAACAGCCACATATGTGCTGCTAAAACTAGAAACTAATCAACTTTGCTGATTCTAGAACGAAAGCAGAGATGGATGATAGGAGAATGGAATGGACAAGCTATATTCCAATAAAACTATTTACAGGCAGTGATGTCTGAATTTCATATAGTTTGTGTTTCACAAAAAATTTGACTTTCTTCCACAGCTATTTAGAAAATGAACAGACTGTTCTTAGCTTACCAGCCTTACAAGCCATGGGCACTATGGCTTTAACCTGTAGAGGATTAAACGCTTCTGTGGGCAACAGGGAAATAGGGAAGGGTCTGGAACAGGAGATGAATATGAAAACCATTGTCAGCTGGTAGGAAGACAGGCTCTAACATTAGAAAGACAGGGACCAGTTTGTTGCCGCTCCTCACTGTACCTGAAACCTGTCTGTGTATCTGGGGTCTCTGCACTGAAAAGGACCTCAGGTAGCTTACACAGCTAAAGTAACATCTGAAAAGTTCTGAAGGCCAGAGTTTGAGCTCAGGATGCTGGCAGGTTTCACTTTTGCCACCCCAGGACAGTGCTACCTGTCACAGCAGCCAATTCCTGTGGAGAAGGCTCCCAAAACCCTGAAGCAAGACCCAGGCAGTGCTGCAGGCTCCTCAAGGCCTTCACGAGGAGAGGAAATATAACAAATGGGACCCTCTCAACCCTGCAGATTCCTCACTGTTCATTTGATTCCTCCTCATCTGCCAGACCAGCAGCTGGTATCTGAGCCAAGGCTCTGGAGCCAAACCCAGTGGGCTCCAGGCCCAGCTGGTAGGACCCGAGGGGAGTCACTGCAGCACTGTGTGAGCCTGGAGCACCTCACCTGCCCCTGAAAGTTCCTGAATGGGAGGCACATGAAGAAAGTTAAATGGATAGTTGGTGTGAACAAGTTTGTTCTTAGTGACCAGCTACAGCGGCAGCTTGGCACATGTACAGGCCGCTCTCCCCACTTTCTGTTGCTGTCCTGTCCGCACCCACTCTCCGAACCAGAACCAGCTCAGACCTGCGCACTGGAGGAGGCTCCTGGCAGCACATCTGGAGGGTTTGGGGAGCCATGGGCTCCAGGCCCGCCCAGAGGGCGCCCACTCTTCAAGATGCGGCCCATCCGCCCCAGCCCTTGGCTACAGCCATCCCTCTGACACCCACAAATCCATGCCCAGGACACCCAGCCTCACCCTGCTCTGCGCTCTGTGGCATCCTCCATTTCTCACCTTCCACCCAAAGGCCGGCCTTGCGGGCAGACTGCTCCTCGGAGGTCCAACTGGTGTGGAGCTGCGGGAGGGGCGGCCCGGCTTGGTGTTTAAATGGCGCCTCCACCGACGCGCACTAGCTGATGCTCACCTGTGGGCTCCGCAGCGGGCCTCGTGGTCTCTGACCAGCAGCAGGCGGGGGTGCTGCAGGGAGCCTGGGCCACGAAACCTGCCGCATAAAATGCAAATTCACTTTTATATTTTGTAAGCAGGCTGTGTCAAAGGGAGGAAAGTAAGCACACTTCCAAATGAAAATGCAGTACTTGCTGTGTTAAGTAAGCAAAAATTGGTTTTAAGTGACTTCTCATATATCTTTCCCAGAATTACATTAATTACCTTTACTTTCACAGTTTCCTGGGCCGAATGGGAGACATGTGAAGAAAATTAAACTGCTAGTTTGTATAAACAAGCTTGTTTTTTGTGACTGGTCATAAACAGCTGCAGTTGGGTGCATTTACCTGTCACTTTCTCACTTCAGGGTACTGAGAACACACTATTCTCAATAATCTGTAATTATCAATTATCAAGGCACTGCCCTTAATAAATAACACCTTGGTTTTTATCTTAATTGTAGATATAATAGTGATTATAGTTTACATATCACTGTTAAGCCACACCTGTGGATCAAATAGCATCTCGATCAGTCCCAATTCTTTTCCTTTTTGGAAATGTAGTAGCGATAAAGAAACATGTTCCTCTGCAAGCATATGCTGTAATGCTTAGTTCTTTGTATTGCCTGGGGACCTTCCAGAGATTATCTTGCTGGCCAGAAAGAGTCCCATAGGCACTGTAGTGTCAAGGAAAACCTAAAATGGGGTTGATTTAGTTTGAGATTTTAACTCCAAAATCTCAAAGTATTGATTGTTTAGTCCTAAGCTTAAATACAACAAAAGATCACATACAATATTCACTCATACATTAAATAAACAATTATGAGGCATTTACTCTGTCTCAGGTACCAGAGTACATCCCTTCATTCATTAACCTATGGTTGAGTTGGGGAGAAAATGTGTATTTTCCTGTTTGATGTTTACTTCACAAACATCTTTTGTGGAAAAACTAATTTTTTTGTTGTTATGAAGCTAAATGGATCAGCATTTTTCCCCTAAAATTATTTCTCATATTTCAATGTTGAAGTACTCTGTTCCATTTCCTGAATGTTAGATAGCCTCTATTTTGTAAGGATCTTATAGAATCCAGTCCCAACTCTTAACCCAAGTATAAGTCTTTATTTAATACTTGCTCCATGCTCAAAACTTTTGTCAGCATCATTAAGTTAATGATAATCACATTCTGATTCCTGATGGACCAATCTATATTTTGCCATTTTGTAGTTTGAATTTTCTAGCATTTGTTCTTGAGGTTTCTGACAGATGGTATCTCTCTGAAAATAATTAGAATACTTTAGCTAAGAAAAAAGTAATTCTTGGATCAGCAGATCTGTGCAATGTGGCTAATAGAAACAGAGTGACTAAAACAAGGAAGAGGACAGGACCTGAGGTGACTGGGCAGGACTGTGATGTGGTGGTGATGGTTTCTGCTGGAGATCATGGGGCCTTCCCTGCATTATCTTTTGTTATTACCCTCTCGGCAATCCTGTAAGGCCCTTTCTGTGTAATGTGCCCCCTAATCTAAGAAGATAGGGCCTCACCAAGTATATAGTAGAGAACAAAATCTACCCACTTATTTCATGGGTTACTTATTTTAATTTCATTTATGTTAACATATTTTTTAAAAGGGTCTACGAGAAAATAAGGGAACATGGGAACATGTTTATTTTGATACAGTGTGCTAATTTAGATAAAACATTGATGACAGATAAGTTTTGGGGTTAGAACAGCATCACTCTTCATGACTGGCTCTAAGAACACCTAAGAGCCTTCCAGTCATCATGGCCCCTTAGCAGCAATCCTGAATGCATCTTTAACATGCTCTCAACTCTGAAGTGTGGATCAACTCCTGGTTATCCTGATGATTTGATTCTATTGTATTATTGTCACAGAAGCTTCTGTTTCCCTGAAAGGTGGAAATTGTTGTAATTTGTTTTGAGCCAAGTGTTGGTATTCTCTCTATGCTAGACACAAAGGAAAAGCAAGAGCTCACCAAGTTATGTTCAGTGATAAGTTCGAAATGGAAAGAAGGGAACTTTTATTCTATTGTTAAAAACTGAACTCCATGGCACAGCACATGTGCTGTGGAAAGGAAACAATTTAAAGCGTGAAAGAGCAACACAAATCCTTTGGCAGGGAACTCCTGATGATTAGGTTGTGGTTCTTTACTGGTAAATGCTGTTTTGTTTGCAACTTCTGAGTTGCCCATGCCCTGCAGCCTTCCACATGCTCTGCCCTATGAGGATACTTCCTCCTCACCCCAACCCCTGCCCAGTAGGGTAGCAGCAGGAGGGAAGCACCAGGAGCCATGGGATATGCCCACTGCGCTTATGGAATCCTGGCTACAGAAATCTCTATTGACCTGTCATCATGCAAAAGGGAAGAGTGACCACAGTGATTTTTTGGCACTTCTAGTGCAGTTATTTAAGGAGTATTATGCACCTATGTTTCCTTTTGTCCTTTTAAGTTTATGTGATCAGGAGGATAAGTGTTTAATGTGATGATTGTAAGGCAAGAATGGTCAGGTAATTTGCCTGAGATGTAAAAACATACTTGGTGTCAAGGCAGAAAGTAGAAGGCCTTAAATATGTTCAGGTGGAAACACAGCTGAAGTCACACATTCAGAGCCAGTCCAGCTATGTCTGCATTACTTCTCTTATTAAACTCTTTTGCTTGCACACCGGCTTTGTGCAGGGTCTCCCCAACAAGCGAGCATGTGCTGCTCACTGAGGACGCAGCCTTCCTCATTCCAGCAGCCGCAGGAGAAGAGCAGCAGGCTCTAGTGTGGCACACATGCTCCGGGAAGGCAAGATCACACTGGTCATAATCTGCCCACATCTATCTTTACACTTTTCTCCATCCAGGCCATGAACATCCCCTCGCAATTATGAGCCATCTTCATGCTGCCGCACTCCTGCCATGGGGACCAGAAAAGGCCAACTCTCCTTCCATTCTACAGGAGCCCTTCTGGAGGGGTACTGACCCCCCAACCAAAGCAAGTGACATGGCCTCAGATGCTCCCCGAGGAACGTTGCCCTAAGATGGATAAACTTCTTTATCTGTGGACATGTTCACAGGAGGAAGTAACCAGAGGGCTTTGCAGGGTGAAGCTGGGGGTTGGGCACTTGCAGAGGTTATGGGAAGAGGTGCTTTGTCTTTTTCTTTTTTTTTAATTAATGGCCAAGCTCAAGTTTTGGGGAACTATCAGACAGTTCAGACAGCCAGGCACTATTGTGGTTAAGCTTGCAAACTGATGTTGAGAAAGTATGTTTAATTTAGATGAACTATATATGTATCCAGCAGCTTCTGTGCTGAACAAAGAATTTTCATGGCAGCTTCTGCTGTTTCATCATTGTTCATTCCTTTTTCTATTTCTATACTTTTATCTAATCAGTGTGTATAAAAACACCCAATAAATGTGGGTTGTCACTGAGTGCCTTAGAAAGCACCAGTCTTCCTTTCATCAATCATTCTGTGTGCAATACTTTCCTCTGTGTCCCTGATCAGTTAAGTTCCGAGGTCGACTACATCTGGTGCAGCAAGCAGGGTCAACAGCTGGACTGAGCCTGCTTGAACTGTCCCCAGAACTTCTGTTCACCGACCTTAAGGTAAGAATTATTGGGAACTCACATAATCGAAAGGTTACCACTGGGCTGAAGGTACCCAGGACTTTCGACATATATATTTGAAAGGGATGTTAAAAATGGGTAATACGGATAGTATACAAGATGGCGGTCTGTAGCCAGCTTTCTGCAGACGCTCCTGTCCAGAAGGAGAGTTAAAGGACAGAAATTTAGCAAGAATACCAATGGTTTGGAGCTGAGCCAAGAGACAAGGTTGAGGAACGCACATCAACGCTGCTGGAGCGACCTGCGACCCCAAGGATACAAATAAAAGGTACAGAGCACATTGCCAAGCGGATGGGAGTCCCCTCCCCCAAGAGAACAGCTCGCAGTATACGCCATACCTCCACACAAACAAGCGAGCAGAGCTCAGATGTCCTCCCACTCTACCCCATGGGAGAGATCCTCTAAAAACCAGACCTCATTGCCCTGTGCCGTGGCACTCTCCTGCCAGGCATAAAGCGGCATAAAGCTGTATAAAACTGTATATATTCTCTACCTGCAAGTTGGAACTCCCCGCACTCCCCTCCACTCTCACCCTGAGGTTTGGAGGTCTCTCCCCCATGGAGTCCAGATTCTTGAACACTTTCTCGAGGGGTGTGGA
>CAUYON010086570.1:0-10150 GCA_963573935.1 Arctocebus calabarensis
TTAGCAAAGTATCTCAAGAATGGAAGAAAAAGTATCCAATGTACTCAGCCCTAATATGAAGCTAATTTATAGCTTTCATATGAAGGCTAAAACCCAATTATAGCACAAGAATACAGGGAAAAGGGAAAGGGAGTGGCGGGGAGAGGGGAGGATGGGTGGAGGGAGGGCAATTAGTGGGAACATACCTACGGTGCATCTTAGCAGGGTACTGGTGAAACTTATTAAAGGTAGAGTATCAATGTCTTTATATAGTGATCAAGAAAATGCCATGAAGGCTAGCTATAACAGTACGATCAAAATATTTCTGAATGTATATGAAGCACATTGTGCCCTGTGATTGCACCAATGTACACAATTATGATTCAATAAAATTATTTAAAAAAAAAACACTCTGGCTACTTGTAAGGGATAATGGTGAGGGAGGACTGAGTGTGTATTCACTGTTTCCCCTTTTCTTCCTGCTTCCTAAGAATGTAAGTTTTCTAAGTATTAAGTGACAGATAGAGTGATGAATTACAGAAGTTAGAGGAGCAAAGTTAATAGAAAAGTATAACCAGAAATGAGAATGAAAGAAAGATCAGGACCCACATAGTGTCTTAGTTGGGAGTAAGAAGTTCTAGATTTGAGCAAAGAGGGAAGGAAATATCTTGAAAAGGAAATCCCAAAGGGGAAACTTGAAAAACACATGAGGAAGCTATCTTTCTTTAAAATTATTATGTTTTTTTGGCTTGGCGCCTGTGGCTCAACGGGCTAAGGCGCCAGCCACGTACACCTGAGCTGGCGGGTTCGAATCCAGCCCGGCCCGCCAAACAACAATGATGGCAGCAACCAAAAAATGGCCGGGCGTTGTGGCGGGCAGCTGTAGTCCCAGCTACTTGGGAGGCAGAGGCAAGAGACTCGCTTGAGCCCAGGAATTGGAGGTTGCTGTGAACTGTGATGCTAGAGCACTGTGTCCAAGGTGACAGCTTGAGGCTCTGTCTCAAAAAAAAAAATTACTATGTTTTTGATATAGGGTCTCCCTCTGATGCCCAGGCTGGAGTGCAGTGGCATCATCATAGCTCACCACAGCTTCATATGCCTGGGATCAAAGTGATCCTCCAGCTCAACCTCCCAAGTAGCTGGGACTCCAGTTTTCTATTCTTGGTAGAGACCTGGTATTGCTGGCCTCACAATCCTCCCACCTCAGTCTGCCAAAGTGTTAGGATTATTGGCATGAGCCAGTGCACCTGGCCAGGAAGCTGTCTTTTATTTATTTATTTATTTTTACAATGTAAGGTACAATTTTATTTTCAATCCCCTTACTATATTTTTAATTAAATCATAGCTGTGTATATTAATGTAATTATGGGATACAACGTGTTGGTTTTGTATACAATTTGAAATACTTTCATCAAGCTGGTTAACATAGCCTTCACTGCATTTTCTTAGATTTTGTGTTAAGACATTTATATTCTACACTTAGTAGATTTAACATGTACCCTTGTAAAATGCACCATAGGTGTAGTCCCACCAATTATGCTCCCTCCACCCATCCTACCCCTTCCTCTCCCCTCCCCTTCCTCTTTCTCCTTCATCTTGGGCTGTAGTTGGGTTATAGCTTTCATATGGAAGTGTAGGTACTTGTATATTGGTTTCACAGTAGGGCTGAGTACATTGGATGCTTTTTCTTCCATTCTTGAGATACTTTACTAAGAAGATTATGTTCCAGTTCCATCCATGTAAACATAAAAGAGGTAAAGTCTCTATCTTTTTTAATATAGAGATTAAAATCTGCATAATATTGCATAATATACCGTGGTGTACATATACCACAATTTATTAATCCATTCATGGGTCGATGGGCACTTGGGCTTCTTCCATGATTTAGCTTATGAATTGGGCTACAATAAACATTCTGGTGCAAATATCTTTGTTATAAAGTGAATTTTGGTCTTCTGAATATATATCTAGTGGAGGAATTGCAGGATCGAATGGCAGGTCTATTTTTAGATCCCTAAGTTACTTCCAAACATCTTTCCAAAAGGAATGTATTAGTTTGCATTCCCAACAGCAGTGTAGAAGTGTTCCCTTTTCTTCACATCCACACCAACATCTATGGTTTTGGGATTTTGTGAGGTGGGGCTAATCTTACTGGAGTTAGATGATATCTCAAAGTGGTTTTGATTTGTATTTCTCTGATGATTAAGGACGATGAGCACATTTTGTCATGTGTCTGTAAGCTGTGCACCTGTCTTCTTCAGAGAAGTTCCTATTTAAGTCCCTTGCCCACCCTGAGATGGGATCACTTGTTCTTTTCTTGCTAATATGTTTGAGTTCTCTGTCATTTCTGGTTATTAAACCTTTGTCAGAGATATAACCTGAAAATATCTTCTCCCATTCTGAGGGATGTCTTCTTGCTTTATGTACTGTGTTCTGGGCTGTGCAGAAGCTTTTTAGTTTGATCAGATCCCAGTAATCTATTTTTGGTGTTGCTTCAATTGCTGGGGGATCCTTCTCAAAAAATGTCCTCCCAAGCCAATTTCTTCAAGAGTTTGCCCTTCACTTTCTTCTAGTATTTTTATAGTTTCATGTCTGAAGTTTAAATCTTTAATGCACTATCTTTCTTAATAGTGAAAGGTGTGGGTATAGTTTTAGTCTTCTAAAGGTTGCCAGCCAGTTCACCCAGCAACATTTGTTAAATAGGGAGTCTTTTCGCCACTAAATGTTTTTTATTGGCTTATCAAAGATCAAATGACAGTAAGTAGCTGGGTTCATCTATTGGTTCTCTATTCT
Source organism: Arctocebus calabarensis (assembly GCA_963573935.1). Classification (NCBI taxonomy): domain Eukaryota; kingdom Metazoa; phylum Chordata; class Mammalia; order Primates; family Lorisidae; genus Arctocebus; species Arctocebus calabarensis. The sequence goes on from CAUYON010086570.1 coordinate 2,773, forward strand.
GTTCCATACATCTACCTCTCTGTTTTGTGCCAGTAGCTTGCTGTTTTGATCACTATCAATTTATAGTATAGTCTGAGGTCTGGTAGGGTGATTCCTCCTGATTTGTTTTTATTTCTGAGTACTGTCTTGGCTATTTAAGGTTTTTTTCCGATTCCATATAAAACAAAGTATGACAGTGGTGCTTTAATAGGGATTGTGTTAAAATTATATATTGTTTTGGGTAGTATGGACATTTTAACAATGCTGATTCTTCCCAGTCATGAGTATTGTATGTTTTTCCATTTGTTAACATCTTCAGCTATTTCTTTTCTCAGAGTTTCATAGTTCTCTTTATAGAGATTTTTCACATCGTTTGTTAGGTAAAGTCCCAAATATTTCATCTTTTTTGGCACTACTATAAAAGGAATAGAGTCTGTGACTATTTTTTCAGCTTGACTATTATTGGTATATATAAAGGCTACAGATTTGTGGGTATTGATTTTGTAACCCGAAACACTGCTGTATTCCTTGATCATGTCTACGAGTTTTGTAGTTGATTCCCTGGCGTTTTCCAGATTATAATCATATCATCTGCAAAGAGTGAAAGTTTGATCTCCTCTGTTTCTGTTTGGATGCCCTTGATCGCCTTCTCTTGCCTGATTGCCTTGGCTTAGACTTCCATTACAATGTTAAAAAGCATTAGAGACAATGGGCAGCCTTGCCTGGTCACTGATCCGAATGGAAATGATTTCAATTTAACTCCATTCAATATGACATTGCTTGTGAGTTTGCTGTAGATGGCCTCTATCAGTTTAAGAAATGTCTCTTAAATACCTATTTTCTTAAGTGTTCTGATCATAAAAGGATGTTGGATATTATCAAAAGCTTTTTCTGCATAGATTGAGAGAATCATATGGTCTTTGTGTTTTAGTTTATTTATGTGATGTATTATATTTATAGATTTATGTATATTGAACCATCCTTGAGACCCTAGGATAAAACCAACTTGGTCATGGTATATAATTTGTTAGATGTGATGCTGGGTTCTTTTTGCTAGGATCTTATTGAACATTTTTGCATCTATATTCATTAAAGATATTGATCTATAATTTTCTTTTCTTGTTGGTTCTTTTCCTGATTTGGGGATCAGGGTGATATTTGCTTCATAGAATGTGTTGGGTTGTATTCCTTCCATTCTATCTTGAATGTTTCCCTTAACAAATATGAAGTGACCATCCTTGTCTTTCCTTACTTTTGTTGGTTTAAAGCCTAATGTATGTGCAAATAAACTTGCAACCCCTGCTCTTTTCTGTTCTCCATTTTCCTGGATTATAGATGTCCATCCCTTCACCCTGAGTCTATAGTTATCTTTTAAGATAAGATGAGATTCTTGTATATAGCAGATACCTGGGTTGAGTTTTTGCATCCAGTCAGCCCACCTGTGTCTCTTTAGTGGGTAATTTAAGCTATTAACATTAATTGGGAGTATTGATAAGCCTGTTAATATTTTGAGTGTCAAGTTTTTCAAGAGACCAGTGGACATTTTTAATCCTCTTAACACTGTTGAAGTTGGGTTTTGATCAATAATTTCTGAGTGAGTTTACTTTGGTGGCAGAGCATTGTGGTGGTCATTATGGAGGACTGGCTGAGAATAATATCTTGAAGAGTTGGTTTAAATATGGCAAATTTCTTCAAAGTGTGAATGTCATTAAAGTATTTGACTTCTCCATCATAAATGAAAGTCAGTTTAGGTGGATACAGAATCCTGGGCTGAAAGTTGTTTTGTTTCAGGAGATTGAAGGTTGATGACCATCTTCTTTTGACTTGAAAAGTTTCAGCAGAAAGATCTGCAGTCATTCTAATATTCTTCCCCTTGTAGGCTATGATTTTCTTACATCTGGCTGCTTGTAGGATTTTCTCTTTCATATTAACCTTGGTGAAGTTAATTACAATGTGTCTAGGGAATGCTTTTAGGGGATGCTTCATTTGGATTGAGTCCTGCTTGGGTTCTGAAACTGTCTGTTATCTGAATTTTGGTATCTATTGCCATGTTTGGAAAGTTTTCCTCTGAAATCTCTTGGTGTGGAGCATCTGGGTCTTTCAGATCATTCTTATCACCTTAAGGAATTCCAATAAGGCAAATGTTTGGTTTTTAGGAGTGGTCCCACAACTCTCTCAGGGAATGATCCATCTTTGCTCTCCATTTCTCTTCATCTTTGAGCATTTGGGAGCATTTAAAAGCTTTGTCTTCAGCATCTGAAATCCTTTATTCTGCCTGCTCCATCCTTTTACTGAAGGATTCTACTGTATTTCTCAGGTCTTTGAGGGATGCAAATTCTTGCCTCAATTTGTCAAAATCTTTGGTGATTTTATCTTTGAATTCATTGACTTCTTGTAACAATTTTTGAATTGCTCCTTGAATTTCTACTTCCAATTTTATTTCAATTCTGTTAATGTTATTTAACAGAATCCCAATTCTGAACTCAATTTTTGACATTTCAGCCATTTGTTTATGAATGGGATCTTCTGTTGCATTTTCTTTATTGTAACTTGAGGGAGTTTATCTAGTCTGGTTATTCATGTTGCCTGAGTTTTTCTGCTGATTTCATCCCATGGTTATTTTTCACTGTTTGTTTAGAGAGGCTGATAAGGTGGAATTAAATTGAGGACTTCTGGAGATGTAATTAACCAGCCTTTTACCAAAGTGCTGGGACTGATGACTGTAGCTTTTCCCCTATGGCTTTAGCAACGTCCTGTTAGTCCCAGAGTATTACAGCTTGAGACTCTGGGGACTTGCTTGTTATGATGGGGCTAGGTGTGTCTGTCTTATATTTAGCTAGACTCTGACCAATCCTAGTGAAGTTTGGTTGAAATCCTGGCTGTGGTGGAATACAGGAAATTAAGACAGCCTGCCCCCACTGGCAATAACTGGGAGAGGAGAATCAGACCCTCCCTCTACAACATAGCCAGGCTATAACCTTGGACAGTCCCCAAGTGAACAGCCCAAATCAAGAGTTCCAAATCAATTGTCCTGGTCAGCATAAATGCAGATCAAGTGGGAGAATTCAAAAGGTCTCCAGTAACTGGATAGCAGGGGTCCACTGGTAGCTCAAGTGTCATGCTCCAGTAGTCCATGAAGTCAGAAAGGCCTGCCCAGCAAAAGAATTATTCCAGGGGGGCTGATGCCTCCTTTCTCAATTTGTATCACTGTCACCCCAGTCACTGGTTACCTTACAGGGCTGCAGCCCAACTCTCTCTAATACTTAAGTACACCAGGGATTAACACCTAAGTCAAAGGGGGAGATAATGCCTTCCTGACTGGGCCATCTCACTGTGCAACCTGCAGGTGAGAGGAATTCAGGCCTGATTTCCTCCAGTGATCATTAGAAACAGAGGAGTGTTCCACCTGCATCTGTACCCAGCTGGGAGTTACAGTGGAGGAGTATGTTTCTCTCCCTCAGAGACTACGCCTCTGCCTTAGCCACGCTCCACCTCTGGAACCCCTGCAGGTCAGGTCAGGTTCTCTCTTTGTTCCACAGAATTGGGGAAGTGTCTCTCTCAAATTTGACCCCAGTGGGAGGGACCATGGAGCCACCACCACTGTCTGGGGTGTTTCTGCTGGTTTGGGTTACTGCTATGCACAGGTCACAGGAGCCTGGTGAGGAGCTGGAGGTGTTGGCACCAGCCTCATAGGTTGCAGGGTGGGGGAGCTGGAGGGTGGAGCTGATGGCAGCTGGTGCAGGGCACAGAGATCACAGGACTGGGGTGGGGATCTGGGGAGTTGGAGGGTGGTGCTGTCCCGTGGGTAGCAGAAATGGGCAGGGTGCTGACAGGCATTGCCGTGGTCCCCAGTGGTTGGTGCCTCAAGTCCCGCACTATGCTCTTTCCATCATGGGGCAAATCTCTCTCCCCTGTAACCTCCCACCTCTATTAAAGTTATAGTTTCAGAGCAGCCCATGAGATGCCCCACCCTAGCAAAAATCTGCCAGACTCTCTGGATTCTGCAGGGGGGTAGTCTTCCAGACCATTAGGAGAGGGGGAAGGGTGGATTGGGAGTTCAGGAAGGTAGGGAGAATATTAGTTCAACTTTTGTCCCAGAGACTGCCTGGGCTTGCAGTGGTATCTGTGTAGAAGGAGTACCGGCCCTTAGTCGTTCTCTCTCCTTTGGTGAAACTAAAGGTCCTCTGTTCACTATTTTCCTCAAGCCACTCTCCTGAGTGTGTGTGGGGGAAGGATTTCTGTCCTCTTTGGGATGGGTTTTGTACCTGAAATTTGTTTCCTTAGAGTCCCAGCTTGCCTCAGCAGGGGTGATGGAACCTATCAATCCTCTCTCTCAGCTCAGCTCCTGATCTCTGCTTTATTGGGTTGGTTCTGGCCATTATTTCTCCCTCTGGATGGGAGCCTCTGCTGAAAACTGGCTTAAGTTGGCCATCTTGTCTTTTTCCCCAGAAGCTGTATTTTTAATGAGAACATTTTACTACTACAACTGTTTTTCCTTTTCCTGATCTAATACTCTTGATCTCTTTTAGTTTACCAACTTTGCAAGAAATTCTACAAAACATTTTGTGCTTTACTTACTTTGTTTATTGATTAGTGTGTGTCTCTTTTTAGTAAGATGTGAACTTTATGCAGGAAGGGAAACTTTCTTTGGTTCACTGCTTTATCCCAGTTGTCTAGAACAGTACTTGGCACAGAGAAAGTTTTCCACAAATCAATGCTAAAGAATGAATTAATGAAGAAGGAGTAATCTTATTTTAAATCACCTTTTTAAAATCCTGCTTTTGGATTTTGGGGGAGAGAGAAGGTAATGTCTAGTTGAAAAAGCAATTTCAGATTAACTGGCTTAATCAATACAGATATACTTTTGGAAGGAGGATAATGCCCTTTCCCCATTCTCTCTTTTCTGGTCTGTTTTCTTTTCATTAGCTCTATTATTTTTACAGTTTGTTCTTTTCTTTCTCCTTCAATATTCAGAAGAATCTGTGCATATTTTGAAATCTGTTCCCATGGTCTGGAATTAGCTGAACAAAGGGACACATTGGTGTAAAAATCTCCCTTTCTATTGAGGAAAGGGTCCTTCCCTGAAGCTGTCCAAAGCTACTTATTTTTTTCTCTGGAATAGAATTTACCCAAACAGGGGTGATATACTAGTTAGCAACCTGAATTCCGGCACCAAACTTGGTTTTTAATTCTTCTACTAGCCACTAGTAAGGTAACTGTTGGGAATTCACTTCAGCTCCTTGGTGCCATAGATATCTAATGTGCAAAAAGGGATAATGGCAGTACTCACCTTCCCACGGAAGTTGTGTAAGTTAAATGAGGTCATGGAGCTCCACAGGCTTAGGAGCTGGTTGATCAAGGTGCTCAGAGGGAAGTGGTGTCATCAGTACTGTCCTCTTTTCCTCTAATCCCTTTCCAAACACTAGGGGAAAGTACTCATATTCCTAATGGCCAAATGCATCTGGGGGAGATAATGTTTTGTTTTGGGTTTTGACAATTTTAGGGGGATAGGAATTTTGATATTCCTCCCACTCCAAGCACTTTGTTAGTTTAATTTGTGTTTCCCCATTTTTGACATAAAAATGTTTTATTAGGCAATTAAAACATTTCTGACCTAAGGTTTTAATGGCAGATAATTGACATGCTTATCTGTATTGTTCAATAGGAATCCTGAACTTCTATGGGAAGTATGATGATTCCATTATTTATGCTCAGGAATGAGGGTAAGCAGACTTTTTGAGACCACAGAACACAGGCTTAACTCTTCCTGGTTAAGGGCAGACACAACATTGTAAAAGATCCTGTGGGTGTGAAATCCTGGCTATGCTGCTGGCTGAGACCTCATCTTTATTCTCATTCTTTTTCCTCTTCTCCATTTTTTAAAATAATTTTATTGAATCATAATTGTGTACATTGGTGCAATCATAGGGCACAATGTGCTTCGTATACAATCAGAAATATTTTGATCGTACTGTTACAGATAGCCTTCATGGCATTTTCTTGATCACTATATAAGACATTGATACTCTACATTTAATAAGTTTCACCAGTACCCTGCTAAGATGCACCGTAGGTGTGTTCCCACTAATTGCCCTCCCTCCACCCATCCTCCCCCTCCCCTCCCCTCCCTTTTCCTTTTCCCTGTATTCTTGTGCTATAATTGGGTTTTAGCCTTTATATGAAAGCTATAAATTAGCTTCATATTAGGGCAGAGTACATTGGATACATTATCTTCCATTCTTGAGATACTTTGCTAAGAAGAATATGTTCCAGCTCCATCCATGTCCTCTTTACAAAAGAGGTAAAGTCTCCATCTTTCTTTAAGGCTGCATAGTATTCCATGGTATACATGTACCACAATTTATTAATCCATTTGTGGGTTGATGGGCATTTGGGCTTCTTCCACGACTTAGCAATTATGAATTGGTCTGCAATAAACATTCCGGTACAAATATCATTATTATAATGTGATTTTTGGTCTTCAGGATATATACCCAATAAAGGAATTATAGGACCAAATGGCAGATCTATTTTTAGATCTCTAAGTATTCTCCAAATATCTTCCCAAAAGGAATGTATTAGTTTGCATTCCCACCAGCAATGTAGAAGTGTTCCCCTTTCTCCACATCCACGTCAACATCTCTGGTTTTGGGATTTTGTTATGTGGACTAATCTTACTGGAGTTAGATGATATCTCAAAGTAGTTTTGATTTACATTTCTCTGATCGTTAAGGATGGTGAACATTTTTTCATGTGTCTGTAGGCAGTGTGCCTGCTTCTTTAGAGAAGTTTCTCTTCAAGTCCTTTTCCCATCCTGAGATGGGATCACTTGCCCATTTGTTGCCAATACGCTTGAGTTCTCTGTGTATTCTGGTTATTAAACATTTGTCTGAGGCATAACCTGCAAATAATTTTTCCGATTCTCAGGGCTGTCTGCCTGCTACACTTACTGTGTTCTTACCAGTACAGAAGACTTTTAGTTTGATCAAGTCGCAGTCGTGTATTTTTGATACTGCTTCAATTGCCTGGGGAGTCCTCCTCATAAAAAATTCATGCAGGCCAATTCCCTCGAGAGTTTTCCCTGCACTTTCTTCTAATATTTATATTTTAATATTTATATTATATTTATATTTATACTTTCATGTCTTAAGTTTAAATCTTTGATCCAGTGAGAGTCAATCTTGGCTAATGGTGAAAGGTATGGGTCCAATTTCAGTCTTCTACAGGTCGCCAGCCAGTTCGCCAAGCATCATTTTCCCCCACTGAATGTTTTTAATTGGCTTGTCAAAGATCAAATAGCAGTAAGTAGCTGGGTTCATCTCTTGGTTCTCTATTCTGTTCCATACATCTGTCTCTCTGTTTTTGTGCCAGTACCATGCTGTTTTGATCACTATTGATT
>CAUYON010086575.1:0-45220 GCA_963573935.1 Arctocebus calabarensis
AGAAAGTCCAGTGGACATTTTTAGTCCTTTCATCATGGTGGAAGATGAAATTTGATAAATAGTTTCTGGGTGAGTTTACTTTTGTGGTGGAGGTTTGCGCTGGTCATTGTGGAGGATAGGTCTGAGAATATCCTGGAGAGCAGGCTTAGTTATAGCAAATTTCTTCAGCATGTGGATGTTGTTGAAGTATTTGAGTTCTCCATCGTAGATGAAACTCAGTTTAGCTGGATACAGGATCCTGGGTTGAAAGTTCTTTTGTTTTAGGAGGTTAAAAGTCGATGACCATTTTCTTCTAGCTTGAAAGGTTTGATCAGAGAAATCTGCAGTTATTCTAATATTCTTCCCCTTGTAGGTAATGGATTTCTTATATCTGGCTGCTTTCAGAATTTCCTCTTTCATATTAACTTTCGTGAACTTAATTATGATGTGCCTGGAGGATGTCTTATTTGGGTTGGGTCGTGCTGGGGTCCTGAAACTGTCTGCTATCTGAATTTCAGAATCTCTTGGCATTTCTGGGAAGTTCTCTTTCATAATCTCATAAAGAAGAGACTGTGTGCCTTGTGATGCCACTTCTTCATTTTCAGGTATCCCTATAAGGCGAATATTGGTTTTCTTTGAGTTATCCCAGAGCTGCCTGAGAGAATGATCTGTTTTTGCCTTCCATTTCTCTTTCTCTTTGAGCATTTGGGAGCATTCGAAGTCGCTGTCTTCAGTTTCAGAGATCCTTTCTTCTGCTTGCTCCATTCTGTTACTGAGGGATTCTACTGTATTTCTCAGATCTTTGAGGGCTACAACTTCTTGTCTCAATGTGTCAATATCTTTGGCCATTTTCTCTTTGAACTTGTTTAGTTCTTGAGACATCTTTTGTGTCTTTTGGATTACTGTTTGAAATTCTAATTCCATCTTTTCCTCCATTGAGCTGATCTTAGTTGCTATCCAAACTCTGAATTCAACTTCTGATGTCTCAGCCATTTGCTTATGCAAGGGATCTTGTGCTTCATCTAACTTGTCATTCCTTGGGGGAGTTGATCTACTCTGGTTATTCATATTGCCAGAGTTTTTCTGTTGATTCCACCTCATTATTTTTTTTCACTGTTGTCTATGACCTTCCTCAGAGTTGGGGTGGTGTCTCTCCCAGATCAGACGCTGGCAGAATCAGTCTGTTGTTACTGGATCTTGGTAGGGAGTGACCTTTTGTTTCTAATGATTTCTCAAACCCCGCAGGGTGGAGAGCTTAAATCCTCCTCAGACTGCTTAGAAGACACTTTAAATTGTTAACTTAGGGTAAGCTGAAGTTTTCCCAGGAAAGTGCTATGGCTGGGATTACCCCTGGAGCGGCTATCCACTTACCCAGTGTGCCAAAACCGGTCTCACCCTATGCCCCTGAGGGCTAAGGCTGCAAGGTCTCAGTCCCCGCCTTTAGGTTGCTCAGTCACTAGATTACTCGCTCCTGCCCGATGCCTGTTCTGCGACCCTGAGGGTGGAGCTTGCCAGGGCAGTTCTCCCACAATGGCTCCACACAGCCCACCACCAAACACTGGCAGCTCCGTCTCACTTGGTGGCCCAGTCTGGGGCCCCAGGCAACACTCAAAAACCCTCGCAATCCTGCCCAAGTTCTCCCGAGGCAGTTCAACCAAGTGCCAAGTCCAAAAGAAACCCAAATGGCTCACAGGCAAGGCCCTTCCAGCCTGCAGTCCCACTGTTGCCCCACCCACAGCCGCCAACAGGATCAGACCGAATGAACAGACTCAACCACTTGCCCAATCTCAGCCACTTTAGCCTTCCTCAGGGTGTCCAGAAGCCTCACGCTGTCTCCCTGTGTCCCCAAAGGGAAGTTTCTGGGCAGATCCTGCCTGGCAGAGATGCCTGAAGTCCTCTCTCCCCAGTCTTACTGTGTCCAGCTGCAAGGAAGCTGTTACTCCGGTCGCAGATTTATTAATAATAATCTCCATATCCTGGTAAAACTGGTTTCTTGTTATATATTCTGGAGGCTTCTTTGCTAATCAATCATAGTTTTTTCTCAACTCTGCGCTTTGGTTTTTTTCACCCTGGACCTGAGTTCTTTCATTATTTTTCAAGATCACAGACTTCTGTTAAGCACACTGTGTCCCAGATCTCTGGACTTTATTCTTCATTAATTTATTCCATCATTTGTTGAAGAGCAACTTCAAAACACTTTTAAAGCATATAACCCCTTTGAATAGTCCCCAGTTTTATTCTTATGTGTGGTCGTATATATGTGTATTAAATAGTAGGAAGGAAAAATTTCCCATTAGTATTATTAAGTAGTGAGTGTTTATGGACAGAAGCATAATGCCATTCTGATTTCATTGCACATCTTAGATTTTTTTCTTTTCCCAAAGAAACATTTTAAAACTTTTATTTCCTAAAGTTTCATACACAAAAATGATATTTTAAAAATGTATTATTCTTTCTGGAATAATAAATCTGATTTTTAAAAATTGCCAAGCCTCATATTCCTCAGTTATATAATTTCTTTCATTAGTTCATTAGTTTCATTAGTTTTGATATCATTAATTCTCCATTTTCTCTATATTTGTTCATAATGATCTTTTAGTTGCACTCTGGGCCCAGTTGATTATTAATTTTTTTGTCTTTCTATTTTTATTTGTTTGTGTTTGATTTATACATCTAGTACAATATCCTTAAATATGTTTCCCATTAGTATAGTACTATCATTATTATCACTTTTTGGTATCATATATGAAAAACTTGTCATATCAGCAACCTCCATCTTTCTCCAATAAGGGTCATGATGATAGGATGATGGCAAAATAGCTAGCATGCCTTCTTTATTTTATGAAATTTGTTAACAAATCATTCATTCCTGCAACAGTGATACAGGACAAGTGGCATTCCAACCTGTTCCATTGAGTTGGTGGAGGGACAAACCAGCTACTTCCACCTCAGCAGTGCTGGTGAGGTGGCAGTGAGCAGCACATCTAGTGGGCTATAGGGTAGAGGGGTTGGAGGGCCCACAGGAGGCTCCAGTAAACAGAGGGGCCAGGCAGCTGGGGAGACACTGACACCTTAGGTTTCCCTCTCCTTGTTAAGGCTGAACAGGGAACCCCCCACTTCCTAGGCCTGGGAATGAAAGGGCTTGTAACCATTCATTTATGACCCAGACTTGCTGTCCCAGAGACACTATCCCAGACAAGTTAAATGTAACTACAGAGATCCCCATGGGACTATATATATACTTGTAGACAAAGAGCCCAGAGACAGAGAGAGAGAGAGAGAAAGAGAGAGCGCTTTTCTCTCCTGACTAGGGAACTTTTTGTATTCTTTCTGTAAATAAATCCTGTCTTACCACTGATAGTGGTCTGCGGATTCATTCTTCGAATCACCAAGACCAAGAACCTAAGCAAAGAAAAGTAGGCGTGGTAAGTTTCTGGCTAACTTATAATTTATCATGTATTTTAGCACAGACCTAGTGCATTCGGGAGAGTATGTTACATGGGGCAACAGCTCCAGGCAGAGGAAACAGAAAGAGCATAGCGAAGAGGGAAACCAGACAGATGGAAAGGAACCATAACAGCTGATGACAAGGCTTGGTAGGATTTGAGAATTTATTTCAGGTGCAATAGTGCAGTATCTGAGTATTTAAGAAATACAGGAACGTGATCTGATTTGTGCAGTAAAGGCATTGATTCAGCTGTTTTGAAAAGAATTAGTGTGAGTGAGGAAAAGTGAAAGCAGGGACATGATTGAAGGCAGCTTGGAGGAATCCAGGAAGGACGCTCTCCCAAGAGCTTTCCCAGAAGCTCTCAGCCCTTCTAAGAAAATGAGGAGCCACATCTCTGAAATGATAGGACCTGACATCAACTCAAGATGATTATCTTTCAATGTTAAAGCAGAAACCAATAAAAAATAGCAGGTGATAAAGGAAGCTGCATTGAGACACGGATGGTAAGGAAGAATTTTTTAAACATAGAATGTACATTCCTTGACAATATTTTCTATTTATTTATTTTTCTTTTTTATTAAATCACAGACACATATATCATGTATACATTAATGCATTTATGGGGTACAGTGTGCTGATTTCATATAGAATTAGGAATGCTTACATCACGCTGGTTAATATATCTCATCTTGTTTACTTAATTATTGTGTTAAGACATTTATACTTTATACTTAATAGAGCCAACATACACACACTTGATTAATATAACTGTACTCTCACAATGTCTACTTTCCATTTAAAATGCACATTTGCTCCACATATACCTTTTTTGACAAGTGAAGCTTGTCTTTGCCTATCCATGTAGCTGAATAACGACGGCCTGGGAGAATGTGATTTCAGTTACAACATTTCACAAAACATCAGCATGCTGGAGACGCCCTTCCCATGTAGCAAATAACATATTCACTGTAGAATCTTCTTGTCCTATAGAAAAATGGGTCTTTTAAATTATTTCTGCTTTATATTCTGCCATAAGGCAGGTTTGCTTCTGCCATCTCAGTATTTGATAAACAAAGGGTACTTCAGGATTAGTCAACACTCCCTACACATTTCATGACCTAGTCTAGGCAATAATAGCATTGCCAAGGAACATACACAGCATTCCTTTTTGCCTTGACCTAGAAACTTTGAAAACTATAAGTATGTCCAGTTACCATTTTCAGAAATACCACACATAAATACTGATACCCAAAAGGACAAATTTTAACATGTTAAAATGTATAGCAGTAAGTAAAATATGCATTTACTATGTGTACATAAAATCTCACTTGTCCACACAGATTGTGTAACTGATACCATGATTTATTCTGAATATAATAAAAACTGATTATAATCGTTTGAGGTCCCACCACCTAAAAATTAAAATTATTTGCAATTTGGAGTATTTCATAAACATCAAATTTGTATAAAAACATGCAGGTTATATGTTGTTTAATTTTCAGGAGAAACCAAGGGCATCTCTGCATCTGTCTTTCTATGTGTCTGTGAGATTTCCTTTGTTTTTTTCTAATTACTAATTGTGGCGGTTAAAATGTGAATGCCGAAAAATTTTCTGTATATTTTAAGGTATAGCAATACATGCATTTGTAGAGTTGAATTAAATAGGGTTCTAATTTATACTGTTTGATTTGTCAATGTCGAATATTTTTCAATGTCAAATAATATTGAAATTTTTATTTTCTGAAAAGTAGTTGTAAAACTGTCTTAAAGAGATTAAAAAAATTATTAGTGTGTAGGTATAACTTGTATATTTTTATATTTTATAATTTGTGAGAGTCTTGATTAAAGAAAAACACTTGTGTTTGCAAAAAGATTACTTTATGACAAAGTGGAGATTCAGCCATTTTTTAGTTATTGTATGTTGTAATTTTGAAGCAAGACCATCAAGAAGAGGCTTGAAATGGATAGATGTATTTTATTATAAATATGTTAGAATTAGAGAATGATTTCTGAAATTACCTGAATCTGTCTTGACAAAAGGAAAACCTTTTTAAAGTTGACTCATAAACAACCATGATCAAAATGATCAAAATGAATAAAAAGGAATCCTGTTATATTTGCGTAAAAATCCTCTAAAGTTCTGCCTTAGGTGTTACTGAAAGAATTTTGTCTCACTTTCTCTAATGCAATCATCCATGCCTTCAAATCACTATGGTTGCACCATAGTGTTCTGATTAATGGTAGTAAATTTATTTCTTAAAGGAAAAATGTCTATCTGAGGCTCAGCGCCTGTGGCTCAATGGGCTAAGGCACCAGCCATGTACACCTAAGCTGGTGGGTTCAAATCCAGCCCAGGCCCACCAAACAATGACAGCTGCAACCAAAAAATGGCCAGGCGTTGTGGACGGTGCCTGTAGTCCCAGCTACTTGGGAAGCAGAGGCAAGAGAGTCGCTTGAGCCCAGGAATTGGAGGTTGCTGTGAGCTGTGATGGCACAACTCTCTACCCAGGGTGACAGCTTGAAGCTCTGTCTCAAAAAAAAAAAAAAAATCTATCTGAAATTAACTTTAATATAAAAATTAAGGGATAAAACTGCAAATTATATTATCTAATTAGTTTTATATTTTCACTGAAGTAAATCTTGCTCTCAACTCCCAGTGCAGCAGATAATTTCAAAGTTCTGTTAAATATGGAGCAGCTGGAGCTTGCTAAATGAATGTGTTGAATGAGTGCATTTTAGTGAAGTGCGTGGTATCTTTTTTGACATGCGTGTAATGATAACACATTTTTTTTGGCAGCTGGGATCCCTAGGGCAAAGTAAAGCAGCAATAGAAGATAAAACAGTCTGCTTATGCAATGAGCATAAAACTGAACGTATATATTTCATAAAAAATGTCTTCATTGGATGACTGACTTCAGCTGAGGTCATATTTTACAATTCTCATTCAGTGAAATGTTTTCAAAATTCCAGGAAGAATTTTAAATTCTTAAATACATGCATTCAAGTAAATGTAGCTCTGTTAAGTTAAAGCTTCTCAAATTTTATTCAACACATGACCAAAGGGTCTTAAAACATTTTCTAAATAAAAAGATAGAATAATTTTAGTAAGTATGATTTTTTTCCTACCACAAGGATATAAAAAATAGTATAGAGTTTGATGTTTGTTTCCTTAATTTTTATTTAAAACTTGATCTTGATTACACATCCATAAGGTATTTTCCTGTAAAATAATAGAGATGGCTTTCTTCCTCACCTCCTCCCTAAAAAGCTTATTCTAGTCACTGATTTGGAATAGTGATTTTTTTTTTAATTTCTCAGACTTGAACTTTACTGACAAAATAAAAAGTACACAAATGAATACTGTACCTCCAGGTCTGTGATGGACATGATACATTTTTCTTGCCATATCCAAAACCTGTTCTCTGGTCCAGAAAAATAGATGAGTTCTTCAAGTGGGCTTTGTGGGTTGTTACCTCCTACTCTGTTCTGAGTATTTAAGTTATGAAACATGCATGTTTTATGTATTAGAGAATTATGTAGCTGGTAGGTTTTTCTTGGGGGATGAATATAATGATTTTTATTCACAGAATGCCTTATATGTAACAAATTTCAATTGTTAAGTGTATTTATACCCATCACTGGGCTTTCTATTCTTATCCATTATGCCTCTTTGTAATGCTCATCAGTACAACGTGCACTTAATTTAATATTTGAGCATATTTCATTTTGCTGAAGAAGGAAAAAGTTAACAGAAGCAATAAACATGTGTAAGGTATCCTGGTAGATCTAACACATGTTCTAGGTAATTTCAAAATATTGGTAACATAAAATGCTTTAACTAGATATACTAATTTGAGACATTATAGAAATAGGTAAAGTGCATTGAGTAGATGATAAAAAGTTTTAAAAGAATATCCACAATTTTGGATGGCGCCTGTGGCTCAGTATCTGGGCAGGGTGACAGCCCTATATACCAAGGGGGGTGGGTTCAAACCCAGTCCCAGCCAAACGGCAACAACAACAACAAAAATAGCTGGGTGCAATGGTGGGTGCCTATAGTCCCATCTATTTGGGAGGCTGAGGCAAGGGAATTGCCTACGCCTAGGAGCTGGAGGTTGCTGTGAGCTGTGTGATGCCATGGCACTCCACTATGGGTGATAAAGTGAGACTCTGTCTCTACAAAAAAAAAAAAAAAAAAATAGAATATTCACAATTTTATGGTGACTGATTAAAAAAAAGGGAGAACACTACCACTTATAGAGATTATGATATTAAATGAAAGAAAGACTAAGAAAACTAAGGGAAATAAAAATTCTTATAGCAATATTAACTCAAACATAGAACTTGGTATTAAAAAAAATTACTATTCAAAGGGTAAAATTTCAAGATGGTGGTGTTGTTTCAAACTGTCTTAAATTTAAGCATTATACCTTTGAGAGATAACTATATGTCTACTTTTATAAAATATTACTAAGTATAAAGGTGATACACATATTAGTGCATTGATGCTGATAATATGTTCAAAATATTTGAATATAATCTTTATTTGTGGCTATATTGATTTTTCTACCATTTCTACTATTGATAATTTTATCATTTCTTTACTTTTTTCATTTTTATTGAAGTTTTTCCCATTAAAATATTTTAAAATCATTTTTTTCTTAATTTAACTTTGTTATTCTGGTTTTCAGTTAATGTGCCCTTTTATTTGTATTGTCTCCTTCCTGTAAAATTAATTTTTACTTTATTGTATCTTAACCTTAGTAATTCAAGCTCATTTTGTTTAAATTTAGTTTTTATTAATAATAATACTGTGTGACTCAAACACGTTGCTTAATGCTCTGTTGGGTTTTTGTTTGCTTTTTGAACAGCTATGCTAGATGGAAAAATTATTTATTTTATTTATTTATTTTTTTTTTGAGACAGAGCCTCATGCTGTCACCCTGGATAGAGTGCAGTGGCATCACAGCTCACAGCAACCTCCAATTCCTGGGCTCAAGTGAATCTCCTGCCTCTGCCTCCCAAATAGCTGGGACTACAGGCGCCCGCCACAACGCCCGGCCATTTTTTGGTTGCAGCCATCATTGTTGTTTGGCGGGCCCGGGCTGCATTCGAACCAGCGAGCACAGGTGTAGGTGGCTGTAGCCTTAGCCCGTTGAACCACAGGCGCCGAGCTAAAAAAATTTGTTTTAAACAGCCATTATATTTATATGGTTGCATTATTTCAAAGAGATGATGTTAACATTTTATAACTAATTCAACAATTTCATTTTCATGTAAATAGATAAGATGATCTTATCTACCTACTGAACCAAATAAAAGATATTTTTAAAATGCCAATGCTGTATTTGTACATGTATATTTATTTCATGTATTAATGTGTAACTAAGCATATACATAAAATGAATAGTTTTAACTACGTTATTTAAATTTTACCACAACCTGCTATTAGCCTTATCTATTAAAGAATTATTTTAAAAAGGAAGAGGAGCACATTATTCTTAGTAAAGCATCACAAGAATGGAGGAGCATGAATCCCATGTACTCAATTTTGATATGAGGACAATTAATGACAATTAATGACACAGTGGAGGTGAAGGAAGGGGAGAGCAGAGAGAGAAAGAATGAGGGAGAGATGGGGAAAAGAAGAGCACCCCGCGGGCAGGCGCGCGGGGGGCGGGGTCTTGGTGTGTGCCACACCTTCTGGGGGCAAAACACGATTGTAAGAGGGACGTTACCTAACAAATGCAATCAGTGTAATATGGTTTCTTGTACCCTCAATGAATCACCAACAATAAACCAAAAAAAAAAAAAAAGAGGGAAGATACCACTTACTAAGTGGAGCTAGCTGAACAATGGAAGAGCATTTGTTATCTGCCAGTATATTTCATTTTGTCTCATCGTGGGCTTTATTTCAAAAAATGTTTTTAAAAATTACTTCAGAGGAACTTCGAGTATTTTAAGGAAGAACTTTTAGAAATAATAAAATATTTAAAACTATGGTGCATAATACTGGAATAAGTTTTAAAAGAATTCACAATAATGAGCTCCACATTTATCTCACTAAATTTAAAGAAGAAAGTAATTTGAATAGTGTAGATTATGTTGATAGCACACTGAAATCTGATACTATTTGATAATTACCCAGTGCTTTCCAATTTTCCAATAGTAGCTATATTTTTATAACTAAATGCTTAAAAATTATTTTTACAAGTACTGTCAGTTAAAAATTAAATTATACTTTATGCATTTTGTACAAACTAAAAGAAGACTTAATAATTAATCTTTGCCTGTATTAGATTAAATTTCCCAATTTTATTTCCGATATATATGCCTAAGTAAGTTTCTCAAAAATTTGGGACTTCTGGAATTAGTTACTGCTAATATCTAAACTATCCCACTTGATATTTAATGTTCTAACTTGGGCTGGGTGATATAGCTGATGCCTGTAATCTTAGCACTTTGGGAGGCCAAAGCAGGTGGATTG
This sequence comes from Arctocebus calabarensis, assembly GCA_963573935.1. Lineage (NCBI taxonomy): Eukaryota > Metazoa > Chordata > Mammalia > Primates > Lorisidae > Arctocebus > Arctocebus calabarensis. The sequence goes on from CAUYON010086575.1 coordinate 9,915, forward strand.
CCTGAGCACAGGAGTTTGAGACCTGCCTCAGCAAGAGCGAGACCCCATCTCAATAATAGCCACGCATTGTGGCAGTTGTCTGTAGTCCCAAAACTATTTAAAAGGCTGAGGCAAGAAGAACATTTGAGCCCATGAGTTGGAGGTTGCTTTGAGCTATGACTCCTTAGCACTCTACTGAGGATGACAAAGCAAAGCTTTGTCTAATAAAATAAAATAAATTAAAATAAAATAAAATAAAATTTCTAACTTATTCATAAAAACATTTGCTCACACATGCAAGTGTTATATATTATAGTAAGAATTTAGATAAATATAAGAAATTGAATGTGGTATTATTAAATTAGAAAACATGGATCCTTTCAAACACTAAGTCTTTGGCATTTTCAGGAAATAAAAGTATAAGAGTTATGTTTAAATATTTTTATTATTTTATTTGATAGTTGCATAGGTTCTAGATAAATATTTATTTATTCTTTCAGATTACACTGTTTTTAGTACTTTTTATTCAGTTTTAAAGTAAAGGTGTATTCAGCACAATGATAATATGCTATAGTAGCAGAACTCACTCCATAATTTGCTTTTTATTGGTCAAAAATTATCAAAAAATCTTGTTCATGAGACTTAAGAAATGAGGAAAATATCAGCACTTCTCTCCTCCCTGTAACCAAACCACAATCGTTCGAGAGATGGAGGAAATTAATACTTGCTTTAGGGTGCACAAGATTATATATTTTTTAAATGTAATGAATATGTTAAAATTGTTAATGGGACACTTTTAATTGCTCCCTACCAAGAAAAAGAGCAGTTAATAAAATAATTTTTCTTTCTTTTTTTCTCTTTTATTATTTATTTATAGTCTCACTCTGTCATCCTGGGTAGAGCACCACGGCATCATAGCTGACAGCAACCTTAAACTCTTGGGTTTGAATAATCCTCTTTTCTCAGCCTCCCGAGTAGATGGGACTACACGTGCCCATCACAACACAGAGATAGTTTTTCTATGTTTTTGTTAGAGATGAGGTCTTTCTCTTGCTCTGTCTGATCTCAAACTCCTTAGCTCAAGCAATCCATTTTTCTTGGCTTCCCAAAGTGGTAAGATTACAGCTGTGAGCCACCATGCAGGGCCAATGAAATATTTCTTTAAATAATTAAAATCTATCTGCTTCTAAATAGTTGCAACTTAGCAGTCTACGATTGGTAATGAAAAGTACCTGTATACCTATTACATAGGTTATTTTATTGTTAGTGGCATCAAATCATAAATTGAATTATAAAATTCAGCAAGAGAATGGAGAAGTGATTTCAGGGAATATCAGGGATTACAATTTTTAGTTTACTGTGGTAAAGGATGTGATTCTTATGAGCAGAGATAAAATTAAGTAAAGTATAATAACGTTCCCTGGAAATCTCAATATTAGGGGCAAAAATTGTGTGTGGCACAAAGCATATGTCAACTAGTAATGAATAACACATTGCAACCACACATGCGAGATGTGGAATTCTTCTAATTCCTAAATATCTCTCATAGAAATGGGATGTAAAGATCGCCAAGAGCCACAGGACCTCTGAGCAAGATGATTTGCAGCTGCGGGGGCGGGCCCTCGGCCAGTTCATCTGCAGGTGCTCCTTGCAGAGAAAGAACCCAGCCCATGGCGAGTCTTGGGCACGCAGTTATCGTCTCATACTCCCCTCTCCTGTCTTGTGCTGTCTCAATAAAAAGCTACTGTGGAGGTTGCTCACGGCTACTCTGCAATCAAGGTTAGCCCGCCTCTACAAGCTTGTACCTCTAATCCGCCTCTTGCCTGGTTCTTTTTCTGCAGCTGTTGAGACCAGGGCCATAGGGGATGCGACAACAGGAAACTTTGGAGAAACCAAAGCAAATAAAAACACAGCATTTGTGTTGTTGTTCAGAAAAGAGATGCAAGATAAGCAGAATATTTAAAACATTATTTTAACAATTTGGTGAGATAAAACTGAGACTATGAAATCGAGTTGTAACTGAAGAACTAGAACACAGAGCAGCTGTTACTGCACATGTAGTTTGCACAGGTCTTGGCGGTTGTTATCGCCCTGAAAAATGAAGATTAAGTGAGAAATGAGAGACAGAGACACCCAGAAAATAGCAAGGGGTAGCCCCATCAATGCCAGCATTTTCAGCAATGCTTATTCTTCTTACTTCTTACTTCAAAAATACACAAGATATTTTTCAAACGATGTTTCTTTCCTTTTCTCTTTTTTTCTCCACTCTTTCTCTCTTCCAGTCTTCTCGCCAGTACTCAAAGTTAAAACATACACTTGTACTCATAACTTGTAGCTATTATGTGTAGGCAATATATCTTTTGGGGCCTTATTCTATTTATTTTATATCTCGTCTTACAAGACACATACAGCTTTGCTTGATTATTGCTCCCATTGTAAATCTAGTACAAATCCACGCAACCCATAGTATTCTATACTATGAATTTTTAAATATCAAATTCTATAGACTCTTCTTAGACATCTTCAAATAAAGGTACACTTGCTTTGGTAACAAAATCAGATTTCATTTGAAATTATATTAGTCTACCATCAAAATCATGATAGTATTGCTACTCTCTACTCAATTTCCATATCTCCCAACTTATTCAAGAGATTCATAATTTTTAACTTTTACTAAAATTTTGGAACTGGTGCAATCTCTTTGTCAGAGCAGCTTCCAAAGATATCTATTTTCCACTCAAAAGTATGATTGTTTCTCACCAATGCAAACTCATAGAAACCTATATTCACACACACTTACTGCACAAGCAGTGAATTCACTTTATTCTAGCTTTAGTAACTATTGTATATTCTCCGTATACCCCTATGGTTCACCTCCATCTGTGTAGTCATCTTCAAAGTATCATATAGATTTCATGGCATTTCTTTCTAAAATCTCATGAAGTAGGTCTGATTTTGCTATGTTTTTATAAATCCATATGCTTAACCTTCTTATCCATTTTTGCAATATAAACATTATACTTTTTTGGTAAAATTTAATTGTACCTTTCCACCCTAAACTGGAATCTAAGACCTTTTTGAATGTACGGTCTACTCTTAATTGTCTCATCATTGTATATTTTTACATTTTCCTTTTAATTTGATTGCCTATGAAATTATAGTTTTACCATCACAATTTTTTTTTTAAAAAGCATGAAGGAATACAGACAAAAAAGGAAGAACAAAACTAAACAAAACACAAAAGAGAGAAAATTTTAAAAATTTTGCTCTCCATTTTTTTAAAATCCCAATACCATGTAAAACACTAATATGTCAAGATAATTATTATTAAATACAACTCTATGAAGTCAAAGTATAAAATAAATGATTACATGACTGCTTACTGTATGTAAACAGGAGGCTTAATTGTTCATTCAAGGGCTAACGTATGTGTATCTTATCCACAAACTGCCCTTTATTTTAGTTTTCAACTACTCAATTAATTAGTGTCTATTTCTGCAGATGTATCTACTGCATCTCACAAAACATCAAAATTTTCTTGATTTAACTTTTTTCTGCTTTTACACCTTTAGAAATGTGTTCTGTACATGTCAAAATTAATCTTATGTTGTGTATTTTTTTCCTAATACCATATTTTGAAACTGCTTTAATTTTCCCCACTATCTTGTAATCTAATCTTTAACCAGACCTAGTGGATCATATGGCTCAAATTATAGAGCAGCTTATACAGTGGCCTGGAGGTAATGCAGAGTCTACTAAGCTACCATGCTAAACTAGCGCTTTTCAGATCATTCAGTGCATGGGCTGGGGTAACACAGCCAGATGAGGAATATGTTGCCTCCAAAATCCAAATTCACTCATTAGGCGTTGTGCTTTTTTAAATGGCAGTAGGGAACAGATGTATCACCTTATTCTTTACCTTAAAAGGGATATCTTGACATGCTCCACATCAGTGAACTCCTAGAAATTTCATTAAGGAAGAAGACCCCTGAATTTTTGCTGGGTTTATTTTTAACCTTCTGATTAATGGAGAGCTTACCAACAAGTCTAGGGTAGTGGATTCTTTGGTTCATTAGGTCCAATCAGCATTATTTCATCAATAAAATGGACCAGTGTGATCCATTTGTTGAAGAAAAAAGTCATCAATATCTCTGCAATCTAAATTATGCCTCTGGGCTAGAAAGTTGGTATGCCTTTGAGGCAAGACAGTAAAGATCTATTGCCAGAGTCTCCAGCAGAAAGAAAATTTCCACGGGTGTTCCTTATACACAAGGATGGAGAAAAAACATTTGCCTGATCTATGGCTGCATACCGGATACCAGGAGATGTGTTAATCTGCATAAGTGATGAAACCATATCTGGTGCAGCAACTACAATTGGAATCACCACTTGGTTGAGTTTATGATAATCCAGTGTCATTATCCAAGATTCATCTGTCTCCTGCAGAGGCCAGATAGGCCTGTTGAATGGGTATGTCATGGGAATTAACATACCTGTATCTTTAAAGTCCTTGATGGCAACATGAATCCCTCCCATTCCTTTAAGTATGTAGTGTCTCCTTTCATTTGCTGTTTTCCCAAGTAGAGGAAATCCTAATGGCTTCTACTTGGCTGCTGTACTAGACATTACTTCACAGATCAGGAAACCAATGGGAATTCTACTAGATAATAAATGTATGTACTCTGATTAAACATTCTGGCACGGGAGAATAACTAAGATGGGTTTTGGGACACAGTGGACCCACTGTAAGAGATATGTGAGCCAAGACTTAGTTATCTGATCCACCCCCATAAACCCCTACTCTGACTCGTTAATGCTAGAGAGTAATTAATGCTGACAGTTAATGCTAGAGAGTATTTTGGAGTCAGTGCCAATTCAGGGCCAATATCCAGTAGTTTGACCATTTTCTTGGCACCAATTCACTCTTGCTCTCATAAATGGTTACCCTTCCCTTTGGGAAAGGCTGGAAGAAAGAATAGCAGTATATATTTTTAGTAATGTAGAAGTATCCTCATTAGGTGAATCTCATTATACAGAAAGGGCCTATAATTCTATAAACTCAATTCCTCGCTCTTTAGAAACAGTATTAGGCCTCATACTAAGCATTATCAGAATCTGAAATGCTTGAACAAAAATCACCAAGTTACCATGTGACCTAAGCCAACTATCATGAACTACCTGACTCCACAAGCCATGAAGTTGGGTATGCACAGTAATACTCTATTATCAGATGGAAGTATTATTATTCAGGCTAGAGGAGGTTCAGCAAGCATGAGTAATTTGCATAATGAAGTGGTCTAAAGGTCCAAGGCCCTTACTGCTTTCTCTCTGCCAGCTTATCCCTCTGGCATCATGGGAAGTTCTCTATGATCAGTTTACAGAGGCAGAGAAGATATAGCATGTTTACAGATGCCACTGCAAAATATTCAGGCTTTATCCAAAAGTGTACAGTTATAGCAGTCTAGTTCCATTGTTGGATATCCCTGAGAGTGGTAAATTAAAACCCTCCCAATATTCAGAATTTCAGTTAATTAACCTAGTTGTGTACTGTGTTCACGCTAAGAAATGTCCAGACGTGTGTTATATGGCCCTTCATGGGCTTTGGCTAATAATTTGGCCAAATGTTTAGGAATTAAGAAAGAATATGAATGGGAAATTCATTCTAAGTAATTTTAGGGGAAGAGATATTTGTTTAGATCTCTATGGATGGAGGGGGAAGCAAAGATGTGTGTTCCATATTAATACTCACGAAAGGGAGACCTTAGCATAAGAAAGTTTTACTAATCAAGTGTATTGAATAACCTGTTCTATGGATAGCAGTCACCGTCTTTCACCAGCCATACGTGTTATCACACAATGAGCACATTAACAAATTGGGAATAATGGCAAGGATGGAAGTTATGCAGGAACTCAGCAACATAGACTTCTACTCATCAACGCTGACCTGGCTATGACCAGTGATGAGTGCCAATCTCCCAGCAGCAGAGACCAATAATGAGCTTCCAATATGGCTCTGCTCCCCTGAGTAATCAGCCAGTTTAGCAGGTTGATTACACTGGACAGTTTTCATCCTGGAAAAAGTAGTCTCTCATACTTACTGGAACAGACATTTACCCTGGATATCGATTTGCCTTTCATGCTTGTGATGTTTCTGCCAAAATTACCATCTGTGAAGTTACAGAACGCCTTATCCACCCATCATGGCATTCCACAGAGCATTACTTTTGAATAAGGAACTCATTTCACAGCCAAAGGAGCATGGCAATGGGCCCATGCCCATGCAATAAGTGGTATTACTATGTTGCCCACCACCCTGAAGCAGCTGGCTTAAAGAAAGAGCAAAATGGCCTTTTGAAGACTCAGTTGCAATGCTTAGTTACAGTTATATGTCCTTGCAGGGCTAAGGCAGTGTTCTCCTGAAGGCTTATCTGATGTGAATCAGCATTTGGTATATGGTATGATTTCTCCCACAGCCAAGATTAGTGGGTCCAGAAATCACAGAATGAAAATGGGAGTGGAACTACTTGCTATTATGCCCAGCAGACAACTAGCATAAACTTTCCTTCCCATTCTCACAGCTCCATGTTATGCTATTCCAGAGGACTTAATTGCAGAGAGAAGAAAGTTTTCACCAAGAGACACAACAACGATTCTATTGAATTCGAAGGTGAGATTGCCCATTGCACCACATTGGCCTCTTTATGCCTCTGATTTGAGAGGCAGAAAGGGTAGTTGCAGCAGGTAAATCAAATAATACTGACTGCAAAGAGGAATTGGACTTGGAATACTTCACAATTGAAGAAAGGAAGGGTACATCTGTAATGCATCTGTAATTAAAAGGGGCCACCTTTTAATAGTACCATACCTTGCGGATAAGGTAAATGGAAAAATACAACAACCCAATCTGGGCATAGCTTCTTATGGCTTAGACTCTTGAGGAATAAAAATGTGGGTCACGGCTCAACGCCTGTGGCTCAATGGGCTAAGGAGCCAGCCACGTACACCTGAGCTGGCGGGTTCGAATCCAGCCTGGGCCCGCCAAACAACAATGGTGGCTGCAACCAAAAAATGGCTGGGCGTTGTGGCAGGCGCCTGTAGTCCCAGCTACCTGGGAGGCAGAGGCAAGAGACTCGCTTGAGCCCAGGAATTGGAGATTGGTGTGAGCTGTGATGCCACAGCACTCTATCCAGGGTGACAGCTTGAGGCTCTGTCTCAAAAAAAAAAAAAAAAATGTGGGTCACCATATCAGAGAAGGGACAATGACCGGCTGAGGTGCTTGCCGAACACAAAGGGGATGCAGAAAGTGTAGTGGAAGAAGAAAGTGATAAATTTCAGCTATAACAATGTGACCAGTTGCAGAAATGGAGTTTAATTATCATGAGTATTCTTCCTTATTTTGGTAAGAGTATATTTGTGAGTATATATGAAGACTGACAATTACGTTTGCAAACTATCCTACAAAAGGTGCTACTACATGATTGCTGAATATCCCTATAGAACCTTCAAAGTAATGCCCTTGGGAAACTATGCACCCAAGCCAGTGCCCAGTCTTCCCTTCAATGCAACTTTCCACTCTTTTTCTGTAATGGCCACCAGAATTTTCATATTACCTTTGAAATATCACCAAAAAGTATTCCTTTCACTATTACTTGTATCTTTGGTCAAAGAACAAAGTTGCAGAGGACCAGATCAGGTGAGTAGGAAGGGTGTTATAATGCAGTTATTTGTTCACTGACTAAAACTCTCTCACAGACAGTGCTGTGTGAGCTGGTGCTTAGCTGTGATGCAAGAGGCACATCTTTCTCATGTTAAGATTTTCCTCTTTCTCTACCAACACTTACATCTTCTGCTATGCTTCTCACAGCGAACTGGTGATTTTCATGCACAATTTCATGGATTTTTGCAATGTTTTTGTCAGTTGTATTCACTAGTGTCTTTCCTGACTTCATCAGTGACACTTTCCCTCCCCTCAGGAAAAAACATTTAATTCATTTGTACACGGCCATTTTCTTCACAGCCTTCTCAATCTAAACTTGGAGTAACATGTTCCTGATGGAACTTCCACTCTTGCCAAGTGGAAATTTGGAATGTTAAATATTTAAATTTGGAAATTTAATATTTGTTCATTGCTCTAATTCAACCTCTGACATTCTAATTCAAGCTTTGACATTCTTATGATGCAACACACAAACATACAACAACAATAAAAAATGTCACTCAGCAAGACACTGCTATATGTTAACACAAACACAACTGTGAGACATTGATATGTCAAGGTTCTATGAAATCTAACGAGTTATTTGTATAGTGCTGAAAATATATAGACACGGTGGCAAGTTTACAAGCTTCATTGTCAGACCCTGTACACATTTATTAACCAAAAAAGATGTTTTCTTGTCTTTCTCATTTCTTTATGATATACCATAAGATGCATTGACTTTATATCAGTATTTAAATACTGTCAATTTTGCATAATAATTTTCAGTTATTAAGTGAGTGAACATGACTCTAAAGTAATGTACCTTTTCTCTGGGGAAAATATCAATGTGTTTCATTTGTAGAGAGAGGGGTTTATCATGTTAGACAGATTTATTAATAGGTAATGTCTTTATTTGGATATTAAATATATTTCAAAGACAGGTACATAGGTGCTATGTTAAAATGGGATAAAATGGTGATGGTAAATTTTATCCATCCTTTACTGATGGATAAGGGATGACCATATAGTTAGCAAAACTTATTTCTGGGTATGTCTATGACATTGTTTTTGGGAAAAGATTAACATTTTGATTCATAGACTGGGTAAACAATATCGTCTCTCACCAAGATGGGTGGGCACTATTCAATTCTTTGAGAGCCTGAATAGAACAAAATGGGGCAAGAAAGGAAAATTCTCTTTCTTCCTGAGTAGGGACATCCTTCTTCTCTAGTCTTTACCCATTAGAGCTCTTGGTTCTTCAGCCTTCTGACTCCAGATTTTATACCAGAGGCAAATTCATGACCTCTCATTCTCAGGACTTCAGACTTAGAATGATTTATATCAGCAGCTCTCCAGTTCTCCAGCTTATAGATGGCATTTGTGGGACTTTTCAGTCTCCATGACATTGTGTACACTAATAAATTCTCATAATAAATCTCTCTGTCACTCTGTCTCACCTACCGCCCTTAGGATATACAATACAAAAGGGTAGTCTGTTTCACTAGAAAACCCTAAATAATACAGCAGGTATCTAAAACTTTAATTAGTTTCTTCTAAAACTTATATAATGACTCGCTGTATAATCATTGGATTTTTTTTTCATGGTTTAAATTTCATCAAGGTATTTATGTATTGATTCTGGTAAATACAACCTTATATATTCTTAATCCCTCCAAGACAACTTTGTATTTTATAGTTTTTTTCTTTCTCATTTATTTACACAAATATTTAAAATATAAATAAATTGACATTATACATGGCCTGTTTGCAATGGGTGAAGAGATAGCAATAAAAAATAATAGCTCCATTTAGAGTTTTTGAAAATTTATTCTATTCCTTGGCACTTGGTAAACTACTCCTAATTTGCAAATAGTTATTCCCATACTTAAATACTTATAATATTTATTTATAATTACACATCACATAGAAAGCATTCAAATCCTAGGAGAAAATTTATTTTAAAATGTTCCTACCAAATATTTGAAATATTTCTGTCTTAGCACTTACTCATATACCTCAGAGTGTTTTTATAAATACTAACAAACAGAAGAGGCTGGATGTGGTGGCTCATGCCTGTAATCCCAGCACTATGGGAGGCCAAGGAGGGTGGCTTGCCTGACCTCACGGGTTCAAGACCAGCCTGAGCCAGAGTGAGACCCTTCTCTAAAAATTTCCAGGTGCTGTGGTGGGTGCATCTACTTGGTAGTCCCATCTACTTGAGAGGCTGAGACAAGAGAATCACTTAAGCCCAAGAGTTTGAAGTTGCTGTGAGCTGTGACACCACAGCACTCTACTATCAAGGAAAGTTAGTATTTCTGTCAAAAAACAAAAATACTAACAAAAGAAAGGAATAAAGAAGAAATTAGGTGGATTCAATATTTTATAAACTTACTTTGGATAAAAATTTACAATAAAATCACCTTTAAAACATATTTAAACTTTTACATTGCTTGATTTCTAATGACCTCAGAGGAGACTTAAAAAAAATATAAAGGAACCTTTCACTCAGGTAGATTACACAATCTAATAAATGTGATAACTGTTTCTAATCTACATATTTAGAGTAATTCCAATAAAAATACCAACAAGAATTTGAAAAATAGTTAAATAATTTAATACTAAGAATAATGTGAGAAAATAGCATGCCAGTAAAAACTTGAAAGGAAGAGAAAAACATGAATAAAGCTAACGTACCATACACGAAATACTACAAAGAATCCTACAGAATTATCAAGGTGTCATATGGTGCATAAGTAGCTAAGTTATCCCGAGTAATTAATGTAAAGCCTGGGATTTTACTCCATTGCACATGGAAACTTAGTGTATTAGGAAAGTGTCATCTCATAGTACAGGAACGAATGGGCTTGTTAATAACTGGCACTGGGGCAAAGAGATAGACATTTATAAAAAGAAAACATAAATTATTCTTACTTAATTCAATTAAGAGTAATGTAATAAACTTCAAATATTTAATTGAAGTATTTAAATATGTACAGGTAAAAATGAACCTGTACAAATCATTAAGTAAAATACACAAGGGGATTTCTATGTGAGCTTCAGGTATGAAAGTTCTTTACAATTGAATCAAAGTTCAGGGAAAAAAATTATAATTATTAGTATATAATATTTTACAATTTGTAATATAATGATAAACTAAGTAAATATTAGAAAACCTCATAGAACAATCTGTTACTCATAACAAAAGGGTTATAAATAAACTATGTTTTGTCCACCCAAGAGAAGGACAAAGAAAGACAAAAGATTCTATGACTTAAAACAGACTGGTTTTTAATATTGTAAAGCACTGTTCAGTATCAGAAAAAAGCAAACAGGTATCTAAAAGTACATATAGTATAATACTAACTATGTCATAATGTAGGAGATATATAAGAAATTGTACACCTAGTTTCTATTTGTGTAAAAAGAAGTACAATAAGAGAAACAGAAACTAATGAGATCAAGCAGAATCGGCTGTGGGTGAGAAAAAGGAGATTTAAATGTGAGAATGGGAAAGGGGAGAAGAAATGAGCAGCTAGTGACATATCCCTGAGTGTAATATTTTATTTAATTCTGCTGCTTAAAATGAAAGCAATGCTACAAATCATCCAAAATAAGTCAAAGTAGAACACAAAGAGTTACAAATCTAATGATATCACACATACTAACGTAAAAAACCAACAGTGGAGGGAAAAAGAACCAAAGTAAACAGGCTTGGAACACAATACTTTTCCATATTTTTTAAGATGAAAAGAAATGAAGACAAAATGTAGTGCAGTGGACATTTTTTCCCCCTAAAGTTTATAGGTTAGCAGAATTATTCAAATTCATTTATGCTAAGATTCAAAAATCAGAACTGAAATAGCTTCAGAAGGATGATGCATATTAGCCAAGTGAAGAAACTAAGCCTACCCTGAGAGGTGGAAGGATATGGGATGTTGGATTGTAGGGTAAGCTCAGAATCCAGAGTAGGGTAGACACTGTGATGTGAGCCAATGTTTTTCTTCAATTAATTTAATGCTTTACCCCATTTGGAAACACTATTGGTAGAAGCCATTTTTGCCTTATCAATTATATGTCCAGCTAAAACATGTCCTTTCTTCTAAGATTCACGTTCCATTTGGGGGAGCCCATGTCTGAGGACTAGGGTGGTGGTATAGGAACAGCTGGGCGGCTTAGCCCTGTCAGACACTGCTGTAGAGATTCTGCTTTAGAACTCTGCAAAGAAGAGTTAGGCGATTTCAGGGCCTGCAATGCATGTTAATTTCTTTTTCCTTCTGTTTCTATTTTCCTCCTTTTTCTCCATAAGTGTTTATTTGAAGAAAATTCTACACAATTAAGAATAACAAACTGCATGCAAAAATTCACCTAGGAATTGGCTTCCTAGAGAAAGCAATCTGTGACAGTTGTTTTGGGGACAAATTTTAAAAGAAAGCTATAATGTGAGATACTTCACAATCTGTATGGTAATGAAGCCCCATCCATGGTAGCACATCTTACATAAGGGGCAATACAACTAGTAACATTCACAATGCTTCTGATATGCATAATGACATATACCGATGGAGATAATTCATTAACTTCTTAATGAATTTGAGAACTATGGAGATTAGAAAACATAAAAAATGTTTTTATAATGACTATTGCTAAAAACAACTGGCCCCTGTAAGTATACAAGGGAAATTTGAGTCAGATGAACAGCTAACTGAATGATAAATGTTCAGCTAGATACCCCTGTCTGGGTAATTCACATTGCTTTCATTACCTGTAATAAAAGGGCCAGACCTAGATTGGGGGCCAGCCTCAACACATTGTGAGTCTACTTCCTTGTGGCCTGGTGGTGCATAGAGACTAAAGAAAATTATTAATAAGAGTTACAGAATATTAATATAGAGAAAAAACAGACAGAGATAAGGCCATAGTTTTAAGAGCAGCGGGGCTCTGGAAGTGGCACACACTTCTTTGTGAGGCTTCTGGTATGCTGCCCTGAGTATCAGGATAGCTCTGATGACTTATTTATGATTTATGTATTATTTATTTCATACACCAGTGTTATAATCATAAATCTTATGAAAGCAAAGCAAACAATTTTGCCATGGTTCTTGCTGTGCTTGCAATTTTATAACTAGACTAACTCTACAACTGATTATGTTAATTATATGGATTTGCTTACTACTTTTTACTGTTTCCAAGTATTGTGGTCTTAAGGTAAACAAAGTCTTGATGAGGAAGTCAATCAGAGGCCGACTCAGGGACCAAATCTCAGCTGATCCACAGTGATACACTGCAGATGGGATCTTTTAATATTCTGGCAGCCTTGTGTCTAATAGATAGACTCATCTGACCCTATTAAAGTCACAGAAGAAAAGAGATCTTTCTTCTCCTTATCTGGTCTGGAGTAAGTCTTCCTATGTTGTACAAAGTTTAAAAAATCCACAATCTTAACTCCCAAAAAGCACTCTCCTGGGGCACACAGCCTCACTCTGGCAAAAAGCAGCTTCATGGTCTCCAGACAGCTGCAGCGAGGCAGCTATGAGAGGAGAGGGGATGTACAACACGCCAGGCTTTGGCTTCTGAAAGGGTCAGGGTCTTACACTTTGCACTCAAAGAGAGGAAAATGTATCCAAATCAATCCTCCATTACTATGTTACTTTGTCCAGACTAGGTCTCCTATTCCTAATAATATTTCTAATCTACTAACAATTAATAATTGAATATTGGTTTTAAACTTATAAAATCATTATTACTAGTAATGTAAGATATGACTCTTCCCTTAAGTATTCCCACAAGCACTCTTCAGACCTAGAACTTAATCATCAGAGTTGCCAAGCTCCAAAAGTATTAAACTCCCACTGGGACTGGTCTGCCAAGTTTAGGACCTGAGTACAATAGTAGAAAACACTGACACATAAAGTAAGACAAACAGCTAGGCTGATGCTTCCCCTCAAACTGTTAACCATCAGATTTTCCTGAACCCAATAACTCTGAAAAAGTAGCCTGACCCTCATTTCTACGAGCTAGTGATTTTTGTCTTGTTTGAAGCTGAAGCAGAAGTTTCTTTTCTAAACAGACACAATGTTCTCCCACCTGCCCCCACCTCAGATTCTGTTCTGTCTTTTCAGAATAATGTATGTGATTAAGATTAAGCCAGAGTATAACTGGATATTATAAGGGAAAATATCCAGAGATATACTGGATATTATAAGGGAAATCTCCAAGGAAGTTGTAATATCTACTTAACATATACCAATAGGAGCTGGGAGAATACATATCAGTTTGAGAAGGTGGGGCTGCATAATCTATCAAATTAGAGATAGTTTATCAAATTAGGAGCACATTTCTAGAACACATGATTTAAAAATCCTATACAGGACCCCCTGAGATTAGGCAAACTTGCTATGATGATTGTTCCTAGATGCACTGAAAAAGTGATATCCGATATGAAATACAGTTGATACATCAGAATTGTACCAACAACTCCCTCCAGGCAAAAAGTGCATGGAATATTTTAAAAGCCAAGAGAAATGGACACACTAAAATGTCCACACTTTACATAATGTAAATGTCTTTCCAACATTATGTAAAGTTGGAAAACACAATAAATGCTTGTGTTCCCTTAGAAAAATAAGAAATACATGGTATGAAATACATGGAATAATTAAAATTCTAAGAGAAATGGACACACTAAAATGTCCAACTTTACATAATGTAAATGTCTTTACATTATGACCTTCAAAATGACCTTTAAAAGTGGCACCTGGCAAGATCAAACCATCAGGTGAGGGCTTGATCCTCAGAGATTTATAAAGACAATTACACAGCTTGCCAAGGTAGATAGCATAATTCCTCTAAGTTACTGCCTTTAACTATCAAAATATCCTGGACCAAGACAACAAACAAGCACAGGAAAAGTCTTAAAAGTTGGAAAGAAGTTGGCAGACTACCAAGAAAAATAGCTCTGCAGTTGGTCTTTGATTTCTTTATTGGTCCCATATATCACAGATAAGGTACTGTGGGAGATTTGCATCCAGAAACAGCAATATGCAGTCACAAATAAAAGCTCTGACTCTACAGGGAAAACCCATGGGAAAATGGTGGCCGAACAAAACAGAAATCTTGACAATACCTGTTGTACTCCAGTCAAGCAATGATAGTAAAATCATCCTTACCTCCACGCTTTGTTTCAACAAGGATGAATGGGGAGCCGTATGTCCACCTCACCCTTCCTCCATCCCATGAAGGAATGAGATGTTAGAATTATCTTTCTATGATTTTAAGGCCATCATCACCAAATTGCCCAGCAAAAAATATTCTCTTGAATCAAATGAATAAATAGAGAAAAATTCCTGGAAGGTAAATATAAGAGTTATAGGAAAAGAAACATGCAAATTTTTGAGTTGAAAATGACATAATTACAGCAGCCAACAAAAGTGGATGAGTTCAAAAGCAGAGTGGAGATGATAGAGAATAGACTCTGGAAATTCGGTGAACTTGAGGTCTGAATGATTGAATTGATGCAATCTAAACAATACAGGGAAAACAGTAAAACAAACACAATAAGACAAAAAGCATATAGTCTAGGAAAAAGCATGTGGGGTTGATGCAAATATTATAAGAAACAGTAGTTGAGACATGTATATAACTACAAATTTAAGACTATGAATCGCAAATAAGATTAACCAAGAAAAATGCCAAGGCACATAAAAATTAGCCCTAAAAACACATTCTAAAAAATAATCTTGGAAGCAGTTAGAGAAAAATAGTAAATTATCGATGGATAAAAAATATTTTAAAACAATATAATTTTCTTCTGAATCCTTCTGTGTCAAAAGAAAACAGCATGGTATGCTTTAAGTGCTGAAAGAAAAGAATAATCAGCTGTGAGTTGTGTGTCTGATAAAATTATCCTTTGTGAATGAAGACAAAATAACACATTGTCATTGAAGGGAAACTAAGAAAATGTGTCAGTAGCATTAAAAAATAGCTAAATGAAGTTCTATAAACATAAAGAAAATGACATTTTTGGAACTTCAGGAAAGTAAAAACTTTGAAATTAGGAAAAATAATATTCTCAAGAGATTATCAAATTATATTAGATAGTTGATATTCAACTCATAAGAATATCAGATAGTGAGTACAATGTATGCCAAGCTAATTCTTAAAATAATTATGTTACAAACTGGAAAAGATAAAAGAACTGAAATAGAAGTAAGATTTTTATATTTAGTGTATTTGAAAAATAAAAACAACAGCAATATCAATAGAACATGTTCGTTATGTAGAGAGTGGCACCTGTGGCTCAAAGGAGTAGGGCGCTGGCCCCATACACTGAAAGCAGCGGGTTCAAACCCAACCCTGGCCAAAAACTGCAAAAAAAAAAAAAAAAAAGTTAGTTATGTATATTGCAATAGTTATAGCAACCATTAAGAAAAATAACTGTAACAAACTATAAATAAATAAAAATGAAATCTAAAATGATGTTCAAGAAACCCACCTAAAGACAAGAGAAGAGAAACAGAGGCAATAAACAGAAAAATAGTAAAGTAAGTTAAAAGAACATGGTGTCCTCAAGTGCAGTGTAGGTGAGAAGTCAACAAAGGTTCTACTCGTCAGAATAAATTATTGATAAATGATCTGGAAGCTCAGTGTAATCATGTCAGTAGTATGTCATAACTACTTGTCAATATTTTTGAATCTGAGCTTGTTTTTTGGACTCAGAGAATATTGACTAAGGAAAGATTGAGATCCCCTGGTGGAAGAATCTTGCAGCATGATAGTAAATGATAATGTATTAATTACTATGGTTGTTCTCCAATGTAAACTATAGCTGTATTTCAGCTACAGAAATAAATTTCTCTTTAAACTAGAGAAATAGATTTAAACACTCCAATTTACAGCATATGAAAAGGAACAGAATTCTGTACAACTATCCTAAGAAAATACATTCATAGAAATTTAATATGATACATGAGTTCAAAGAATCAGAAAAAAGTCTGAACATAATTTGAGAGAGAGAATGAGAGAGATAAGAAAAAATGTGAGTATAAAAGGAGTCTTTTTTATAGATGTTAACATAAGTGAAGCACACATAAAAATGTGGTTTATAAACACAAATTTTCAAAAGATATAATGAATTAGACACATAGATAGTATGTGTATTGTGTATGCAGACTTCCCAGAAAGTATCCAGTCATATAATATGAAATATATATGTGTATGTATATATATATGCCTGGATACTTTCTGGACAACTCTTGTATATAAACAATATTTATTTATGTACATATTTGAACTTCGCATATGATAAATGAGAAATCATAATGTGTTAAGTTTTAGAATTTCTTGGTGATTCTAGACTGAATTATTTGTATAATTGTTAACAAATGGTCGTTTTCCTTTAATCTTGTATTTCTTCTACATGAATTAAATGACTTATAATTTAATAGTGTGCTTTTTCGATTATTACATTCATTTCAGTTTTTATATATCTATGTATACATTTCTTTATATCGGTGCCATAAATGATTTCTTATTTCATTCACCAGGTTATACCCTTTTTCTGTAATTCATAGCCCCTTCAAGCTGGTCCATTGTCCTTTATACATGCAACAATTATTCTTTGGATTACTTCTTTATTTTCTACTACTACAAGATATTTTAGGTTTATTTCGTTTTTATACTGTCTAGCTCTGGAAGTAACCACCTCTTCTAAGAGCACGTTTCCTCTTTGTGAAGAATGATGTTTAAACCCAAGGCTGAGGGATAATTATGCTCACTGCTTCTTGGTCATCTTGCTGGACAGAGGCCGGAGGAGGACGCACCTTTTCACAACCGTCATTCCTACACATACGTATGTGTGGTCTCTCATCTCAAACAAAAACAGCAGAATTCATCTATATCTACTGTTCCACATTTATATTTCCATTCTCTGGCACTGAAAAAAAAAAGCAACAATTATTTGATATATATTTACTTATTTGCCAGTTCTTTGCTTCAAATTTTTTATACCATGGGTCTGTGAAAAATGAAAGTATAATTAGAGCACGTACGTATATCTCTGTGTGTATATATGTATATATAAATTTTATCCTGAACGAAAATGTGTATCAGATATTGTGCTCAAATGTTAGTTTCCTTGCTCCTCCCAACCTTCATTATTGTTAGATAGTTCACCTGAAATACAGTTTGTTTGCTCTTTTCCTCTCTGTATTTCATTTTAAGGATTGTCTCTTGTTTTTTATAATTTTCTTTATTGAGTATGTCAAAAATTGCTGTCTTAGTTCAGGCTGTCATAATAATGACCATAGACTGGCTAACAACATTAATTTATTTCTGAACATTCTGGATGCTGGAAGATCAGAATCCCGGTGGCAACATGGTCACTTTCTGATGAGGACCTTCTTCTGAGGTGCAGACTGCTGGCCTTTGGTTGTCTTCTCTGTTGGTGGAAAGAGAGCTAACTAGCCCTACAGCTTCTTCTCTGAAGGGTACAACTCCAGCCTCATCACCAAATTATTCTCAAATGTCCCAATTCCAAATATTATGACACTGGGATTAGTTTTACCAGGTGAATTTGGGGAGAACACAAAATTGTCCACCACAATTGCATTGCCAAAGCCAGAACTATGTAAAAATCACACCAATCAGAAAAGTGATTGTCACCTCATTACTTTTATCATTTTCAATAGGTTCCCTTCTATCTTCGAGGGGTAACCAAACTCACTAGGCTGTTTTTCATCTTTCTACAATGGCGCTCCAGCTAGCTCAGCCGAGCTGAGCCGGAGGACCTGCCACCTTAGCCCTGGTGGTGTTGGTGCAGGAACCAGGGGGTTTGGTGGGTGGGGAGGGGGGGCGTAGGAGGCTCCAGTAACAAGAGGGGCCAGACAACTGCTGGAGAGACACCAGCACCTTAGGTCTCCCTCCCCTTGCACTTCTGGCTGAATGGGGAACCCCACCTTTTCTAGGCCTGGTCAATTTCATGTAACTTTTCTAGGTCTGAAGGAAAGAGATTGTAGCCATTCATTAACTGAGTTTGGACCATAAGCTGCTAAACGTAACAACTGAATTCTGGCCCCCTGTTGCTAAATGTGATGCTGAATTTCACTTTAGAGGACCCATACCACTGCTAATGTAACAATAGAGTTCCGGCTAAAGAACCCCCTTGCCACTGTATATACCCCTGTTGATATTCTTTGGGACATTAGGCTGTTTCTGTGATCAAAATACCAAAGTTACCTAAGTTAGCCCCTCCCAGCTCCTTCTGTGTGGTTTGGCAGGTTATTTGAAATAGAATAATTTGTTTCTAATTGATATTGCTTTTATAATTTTTATTTTTTTAGAACGTGAAACATACTGTTCTTTATATTTTATATATATATTCCATATGAAACAATGTTCATAATTTATTGAAATTTAACTTTACATTAGGCGTTGAGGCTTACACTTTATAGTTATTATTTCCTGTTTACACATAGAAACCTCATTTTAGTTGAGGATTTTGAGACTAAGAGGATGACATAAATTTTCCAGGATATTACTGTGATTATAAATCAGAATAAGAAAGTAGGTCGTATGAGGCCATAGCCCATGTACATGATATCTCCTTAATTGCTCCTTTGTCTGTAATCCCAGTCCAGATACTGCAACACCTCACCTACATTTTTGCCAAAGTGCCCATCTGGCATACTTGGTGATGTCCTACCTTTCCCATGGTCTTTTCTTCAAAAAGTAGCCAAAATGATCTACTGAAAAACTGAAGTTAGGACATGTCTTCTCTCTGAATTCCAACATGATTTTCCCTTTCTAATGGGAATAAAATTCAAAGTACCTGAATGAGTTAAGATTTCTCCATGACTTTCCCACTCCAGCTTTTATGGTTTCATTTTCTAACATTCTATCTTGATATCTGATAATATCAACCACTGCAGCATCATTGCTAGGAACCAATTGGATTCTCTTCTTTAAAGCTATTGTTATTATTGTAATGTCAACTCTTTCTCAATGCCCTCATGTTTTTTACTCTCTTTTTAAGTATCTTAGCTTATTACGAGTCACTTTCTGACCACAGTTTTCCCTTTACCTTGCCCCAGCATTTCCTATTCCTGCACCCTGTTTATTTTTCCCTGTAGTATATGTTATTGAGTAGCATAGGTTAAACACACAATTCTCCTCTTTCCTCCACTAGAATCCAAACAAGGAATATAGTGGCTGTGTGCACTGCTATATTCTCAAGACTCATAATGAACACTCCTCTAACAAAACATTAGACTTTTAAGGCCCAAGACTGTTTATATGCTATAAAACGTGAAGTAGAATTAGTTTAATTCTCTGCCTTAGGAATATCATAGAAAAGAAGTAGACTAAATAAAGAAAGAATGAACTAACATCTGTTATTGAATTGATTCTAATTATACTAATGAAACTTAATATCGTCCTTTTCTACCACACAGATAATTACATAATAGCTTATTTGCATATGATGATATATAGATGTACATTAATGCAAATAAGAATCTAACAAAAAGTCACCTGGATGTAAATTATTGTGACCAATTAATTGCACAAGACAAAGAATTTCAAAACAGTTTTGAATATTAATTTCATGCAATAAAAAAAACACGGATGTTAATGCAGCCTTCTATTGCTGAGTGTCTAGCTCAGAACTGCAGACGTTCATTGTGTGAATAGCTTTAGCTTAATATGGAATAATGAGGATCTTTTAGAAAACAGAAACTGCTACATATTCAACAGATATTTGTTCACATCTAGTTGAAAGGTAAAGTTGAAAGGAATGCTGTTTAATAGACTGTGACAAGTATTTAGAATAAAAGCATGTCATGAATTACATTACACTCATGTCAATGCTTACCACTGATAAATTGAATATAAAATTCGCTTTATCCCTATTGATTGACAAAAGGAACAGTAAACACATTTCATACAAAATCCACCTTTACTCATCGATTTGAAGCATTTCTCATCTGCTGAAATTTGACCTTTGCCAATACATAGTGACAGATCTCAGCTTGGTATTTCCTTCTTTTTCTTTTTTCTTATTCTTCCTCCTCTCCTTCCTATTCTTGTCCTTTTTCTTCTCCTCCTTCTCTCTTTGCTCCTCCTCCTCCTCTTATTCTCTATCTTTTCTAAAATTTATACTTTCTTAGTACAACATGTCAGAAAACAATGGTGGGGTGAAGCCACAGAATCGGCAGAGGGAGCATAAATAAAAAATATCAGCCTTTATTTTCATAGCATTTGAAGATTTGGTTTGATATGTATTAACACCTTGTATCTGCTATAGAGTATTTTCAAAAGATAATCGCTTTTTAATTTACTCATATGACAAAAATGAAAGATTTTATCATTTCTCCCATTTCAACAACAGTTATGACTATTAAAGTATGGACATTTTAAGACATAATGTGCATTTTCTGTCCTATTTTGGAATACTCAATTTTGTTATGAATAGTGAGAATAACAGGAAAAGCAAAGCTCATAAGAAAACATAAATATAGATAACAGGTGACCTACTTGGTTATGAAGTATAGATGTGTGAATAGGCTGTGTTAAGTACGCATAAAGGGTGAGAAAATGACACAAAAGACTCAGTTTCTATGATTTAAAAGCATGGAACCTTAAATGTAAGAAACCACACAGATAGCAGCCATACACAGTTAATTTGATGAAACGAAAAAGAGTATCACTTTTAAATACAAATAAATGAGAATAAAACAATAATGATTATTGCATTTCTGGGCTGACTATTGCATCTCCCCTGAATTGGCCAGCAATTGGTGACACTCAGTATGGATCCATTCTGCCCGTATGTGCTCAGCCCCCCAAAATACAGATAAAACTTTTAACTGTTCAGCAGGATAATTGGCATGCTATAGCTATTGGCAAGACACATTTTCACCTATTTTTATATAGTGTTTCAATATAAGATGTGTGTGTGTCACTGGCCCAGGCATCTTCCATCTGTTGAGGTTGCTGTGCTGAAACTGTAACTTTGGTCCCCGTAACCAAACCATCTGTGTGACTGTGACACAGGGAGTATGGAGGAAGGGCAGATAGATAATAGACAGATAGATCATATATAAATGTTGAATAACTACCTTATCCTGGGTATATTTACCTTATCACAAGCACATTTATAATATTTTTGTCCTTGTTTCTCTTGGTGCATTTCAAATTATTTTAGTAATGTCTATGTTTATTTACCTTAAATTGGTCTGTGAGTGATTCTGTTCTGTGACATCTGGGATAGTTCACCTGGTGTTGTACTTAGAAGCTTCTATAAGGTAACGCCCCACATTACAAAGCATGGCTGCCATTAAACCCTGGTAAAAGGGCAAAATGCATTAGACCACTTTTTTTGGCCTCTGACTGGATCCCATTTTCACATATGTCTCCCACCCCCTCTCAGGTCAAGAGGATGTTCCCACTAAGAATTCTTGCCTCTAATGTGTGTATTATGCAGCAGGTGCCTGAGACTAAAATTTTGAATCCACATGGTTCTAAGATTAATACCAGTGTCTGCAAGTGTCCTTAACTCTAGTTTTATCTTCATAAATGACTTGTTTTCAAAATAAATGGAAAAATCTTGGTCATTTTGGCAACTTTGTCCATTTCCATGTGCTCAAAGTTCCTCGTAGTTTAGGAGGGATTCAGGATGAGTTGGCGGCCAAGGCTGGCACTATCATGGCGCTCCACCTAAGCCTGGCAATGAAGGGAATCCAATTTCAGTACTGACTTTTCAGTACTTCCGGAAGGTACATTTGTCAAAGTAGCAACATAGAATATACTTTATTTCACAATCTGTTAAGATTTACGTGTTTAGACATATGGTATGTGGGCTGCCTTTTGTACCCAACCCTCTTGCAAGTGTTATGGCTTGGTCTGCCTTAAAGTCTTTATTTCTCTATATAAAGATGGAAAATGTAATAGCATTCAAAAGCAAATGAATTTTTTGAAGCAACAGCAGAACTTTAACCAAAGTATTACATAATGTTCAAATTATTTTCCTTCTCTAGCATTTTGGTTTTTAGAATTTTGAAAAATATTGTAATCAAAGTAGCAGGTACTTATAGACAGAGTGAAATAGACAAAATGAAGTAATAGAAACTTTGGTCAGTTTAACTAGCAATAATGTTTTTTGGCACAGTTAAATACATTAGTGAAGCCGGGTGATGTTGGAACAGTACATGATTAGACTTCATTACAGATACAACATTGCAGTCAGTTTAGAAATCAAACTGTATTCTAGCATTTGGGCCAAAAAAATGTAGGATACAGCTTAGTTATTTATCTGCTGAGATTGCTACTTGTTATGCATTTTATTAGTTACCTATTCTTTCTTACCAGTTTATCCTGTTAATGTTATTTAATATGTAGAGAAAATGATTGTATGTATTTATTGTGAGTATTCAATTATGCAACATATAAATGTACTTACTAACCAACTAATTTTCCAGGTGTCTCCTGAAGATGTCGGACAATGTGGTCATGTTTATAAGACACTTTTTTTTCTGTTAACCAATCTTCATTAAATTTTAAGAATTTTCTTCCTTTCTATAATATAATTTATAATTTTATCACATTTGGTGATAAAAATAAACTGCAAACCAGGAAAAAAAGCATAACTTTATGCAAAGAAAGAAATGCTATTTGAGGCATAAAAGAGAACTTTCAAATAATGAGCATTGAACATTTTGTAATTTTGCAAGGCCAAACACAAAAGAAAAGTAGAAATGATATATGAAAGAAAAGTATGAAATGATATATTACAGAATATTTTTTAAAAAGTTATATCCTGTCTTTAAGAATTTCTAAAAACCATAAATATAAAGGATGAATTAAATTTTATACTACATATATGGCCACAAACACAAGTATTTTACATTTCACAAAACTTTTTAAGCAGCCTGTATAAATATAAAAATGTAGGAAACTTTATTTCTGACATTTATCTCCATTCATAAGGGACAAATTAGGAATAAGAATAATAAGAGAGACGGAATAAACAAGAAAGAGAATGTTAGAATCATGCCATTTGAAAAGTGATATTTTTCCTTCTTCCTTCCCAATTTGAATGCCTTTTTCTTTTCAGACTGCTCTTGCTGTATTTCCAGTATTATGGGGCACAAGTGGTGGAAGTGGCCCCCTTTGTCTGAAGCAGATCTCAGAGAAAAAGAGTTCAATTTCTTTCCATTGACTATGATGTTCATTAACTGTGGGTTTTTATAAATTGCTCCAAGTAGGAGAACTTTACCTCTATATCTAAACTGTTGAAAGAACTTTACCTCTATATCTAAACTGTTGAAATTTTTTTTTATCAAAAATTAACATTGAACTTTGTTGAATGATTTTCAGCGTCAGTTGAGATGATCATATGATTTTTGTCCTTTAGTCTGTCAACGTGATGTATCACACTCATGTATCTGAAAACCACCTTACATGCTGGGGATAAATTCCACTTGATCATGATATATAATCTTTTTATGGGTTGTTGAAATTTAGTATTTTGTTGATGTCCATCAGATATATTTATTCTCAGTTTTTTGGTGTTTTTTTTGTTTTTTTTTTTGAGACAGAGCCTCAAGCTGTCACCCTGCATAGAGTGCTGTGGCATCACAGCTCACAGCAACCTCCAATTCCTGGGCTCAAGCGAGTCTCTTGTCTCTGCCTCCCAAGTAGCTGGGACTATGGGCGCCCACCACAACACCCGGCCGTTTTTTGGTTGCAGCCGTCATTGTTGTTTGGCGGACCCAGGCTGGATTCTAATCCGCCAGCTCAGGTGTACGTGGCTGGCGCCTTAGCCTGTTGAGCCACAGGCGCTGAGCCTATTCTGGAGTTTTGTATCAATGTCCATCAGAGATATTTATTATGGAGTTTCTCATGAGTCTTTTGGCTTATGGAGCCAGGGGAACTTGGACTTGTAAAATGTTTTAGAAAGTATTCCCTCCAGCTCTGTTTTTCAGAAGTTTCAGAAGTATTGGTATTCAGCTTAGAAAGTTTAGTAGAATTCATCTGCGAAGCCATCTGGTCCAGGACTTTTCTTTGTTGGGAGGTTTTTAATTATTATTTCAATGTCTTTGTTATTGGTCTGTTATGGGTACTTATTTCCGATTCATCTTTGGGAGGTTGTATTTTTCTATGAATATAGGCATTTCCTCTAGGGTTATCCAATTTGTTGGTATATAATTGTTTATAATAGTCTGTTATGATCTTTTTTTTATTTCTGAAGTATCTATTGTAATGTCTTCAAATTCATTTCTGATGTTATACATTTGAGTCTTCTCTCCTTTTTTCTTAGCTTATCTGGCTAAGGGTTTGTAGATTTTCTTTTGATTGTTTTTTCTATTTACTATTTGGCTTATTTCTGTTTTAATGTTTATTGTTTATTTTTATGCTAATCTAAAATTTAGATTTTTTTATAGTTACATGTAAGACTTTTATGATACATAAATAGCCAAGAAGCAGAGGGTCTGTCTTTTTTCTAGGATGAAAATGAAGCCTACACAGACACACACACACAGACACACACACACACAATCTTACATAGAAAGACCATTATATACATATACACTGACCTACATAAACAAGATGTGCTTCGCTTAATTCTGTAAAATACAATAGTGAATGTTCAGAATATGAGTGTATGTGCACCTTTTTTGTTTGTTACTCTTTCCTGTTAATTAGGGAACTTTACATTTCTGCAATTATTCCTGTTAGCTTGTAAAAACCTGATGGAGAACAAATGAACCACACAAAATAGAGTTGCAACCACATTCTGTTCTTAGGAAATCCCCAAATTTAAAGTTTTATTGTCCTACTAAACATTTTTTTTGTAACTAAGTCATTATATTCAAGCATTCTTAATCACTATAAATAACTCACAGTTTCACTTTTTCATCAAATCAAACATCACCATATTAGAGCTCTCTCAATGATTAAATAATATTCTTCTTTCTCTTTCTCTGTCTTATTATAGTTTTAAAATGAAAAAAAAAAATCACCTAACATAATGTTCTCCAGTTCCATCCATGGTCTTCCAGATGACATAATTTCATCTGTTTTATTGCAGAATAATATTTCATTGTGCAGAGGCATCTCATTTTCTTTATTTTCCCACTAATGAACTGTTAGGGTGATTCTAATCTTGGCTATTGTGAATAGTTCTGCAATAAACATGTGAGGGTAGATATTTTTCTGATGCACTGATTTCCTTTTTTTTGATATATACCTAGCAGAGGGATGGCTGGGTTATATTATAGCTCAATTGTTAGTTTTAAGAAAACTCCATACTGTCCTTTCTAAGGATTGCACTAATTTATATCCTACCAAGAGCATGCCTGAGTTCTCTTATCTCTACATCCTCAAGAGGATTCATTACTGACTTTTTGATAGAAGCCATTTTGACTGGGGTGAGAGGTTATCTCATTGTAGTTTTGATGCGTGTTTCTTTGTTGACTTGTGATGTTGACCATTTTTTATTATATCTGTTGGCCATTTGTATGTCTTCTTTCAAGAAATGTGTACTCAGATGCTTTGCTCATCTTTTAAAATAGATTATTTGATTTTTAAATTGAGTTATTGGAGGTTCTTATGGATTCTAGTTATTAATCTCTGGTTAGATGGGTAAATTTGAAATATTCTTCCCCTACATGTGAGTTGTCTCTTCACTTTGTTAAGTGTATCTTCTGCTGTGAAGAAGCCTTTTAGCCAGATGTGAGTCCATTTGCCTAATTCGCTCTTGCCTTCTTTTGTAGTATTATTCAAGAAAGGCAAATATAACATATTCTTACTCTTATGTGGTAGCTAAATATTACAGTAACTGATGAGATGGAGACAGAGAGTAGATTAGTGGTCACCAGAGGCAGTGGAGAGTAGCAGAGAAAGTGAGATAAAGTGGGGTAGTTAATGGTTTAATATGTAGAATGCATAATACAGCACAACAAAGGGACTACAATTAATGGTATCTTAACTTAAACTTTAAAATAACTCAAAGAGTGGAATTGGAATTTTCCTAATACAACAAGATGATAAATGTTTGAGGTGAGGAATACCCCAATTATACTTTTGTTAATTTAGACATTATATTCTTCTATAAAACCATCATATACACCTTAGAAATACTGTATATACAATTATGTACCCATAATAATTAAGAGAAAATAAATAAATAAAATCAAGATAAAAATTACATTTTTATGAGAAATTAGAAAGAAATACAGAATTGAACCCCCTAAAATTTTCACTATCACAGCTAAATTAGTACAGATTATTTGGATGGTGAGGGGTTTCTTGTTTTTATAAACTACTCTACAAAAGAGATATTATGGTGCATTTCAATGGCCAAAGTTGAAGAACTTTGGAAATTAGTGTAGAAACCCACAAAAAACAAACAATAATTGTTTCATATACACTGTATGTACGTATGTATATAAACAGTGTGGATGTCTATACACACAAGAATGTATATATGAAATGAACATGTAAAGGCACAGAGCAAAAAATTAAATTACAGTTTACAAAATGAAAATAAAAGTATCCCCTCCTGAAATATGGTTTCAAGTTAGTACAGAATATATTAATGATGCCTCTTAAAATCGAATTTATTTCTTATTATAAAGCAATGAGCTATGAAAGTATTTCCACTTACCAATGTAATTTACAAATAGGATAGACAGAAATAAATAACTTGATAGGTTAAAAATGAAAGTACTGAGACATATTTAGATAATAGATTTTCAGAATTTATGAAATCATACAGATGAATGTAATTGATGATGGAAATCCACTATTCTGCTTTTTCTACCAGGTATTAAAAATATCTGTGTGGTCTGAGAAAGGCCAACATGCACATACTGTTTGAAAACATAAAACATACACAAATATTAAAAAATTACTATCCTCCTGCTTATCATTTATTATATTCTCAGTTCTAGCTCTGATGAGACTTAGATATGACAGCCAGAAAGCCTAAAGTTAAATTGTTTCTCTCAAAAAGAACAACAAGCTGTTATATATCAGAACTGTTGTAAGTCAAGAACTAATGAAGATAATTTTAGCATGTGCAAAATTGCAAACCTGGTGCTGTCTTCTAAAAGTTTCATAACATGGTGATATTGAATTAAAATAATGTGGGGTAAAAATCAACCTAATATGGCTACCTATTCGTAGATCTGATATTGAATGTGGCTTTCCGGATTCAATGGAGGACAAGATTCTCTGACAAGCCTTCTGGGGAGGTAGAACTCTGTGACTGGCGCTGGCCTAAGAAACTGTCAGCAGAAAGGATGTATGTAATTTCCTGTAGCCTGGAGTACTTAATTGAGGAAGCAAAAGGGAAAATTAGGTGAGGGGTATATGGAAAGTCTTTGTAACCTTGGAAAATTTTTTGGATATCAAAAATTATCCTATAATTAAATTTTATTAACTCTTCAACGGTATATATCAAATGCAATAGCATTTACACTAACCAGGATAATTTATACCAGAAATCCAGTTCATTTAAAATAGGAACATTTGTAAGAAACCATTCGTAGTAATATAAATTTTTTAAAAAATGGACATCTCAATGCAGAAAAAGCATTTTTTTTTTTTTTTGAGACAGAGCCTCAAGCTGTCACCTTGGATAGAGTGCTGTGGCATTACAGCTCACAGCAACCACCAATTCCTGGGCTCGAGCGAGTGTCTTGCCTCTGCCTCCCAAGTAGCTGGGACTACAGGCACCTGCCACAACGCCCAGCCATTTTTTGGTTGCAGCCGCCATTGTTGTTTGGCGGGACCGGGCTGGATTCGAACCTGCCAGCTCAGGTGTACGTGGCTGGCGCCTTAGCCTGTTGAGCCACAGGCATCGAGCCCAGAAAAAGCATTTAACAATATTTGAAAACTTGTTTTTAATAAAAACTCTTAGCAACTTAATTATAAAAGGGAAATTCCTCTATCTCCTAAAAAGAAAACTATGTTAATACCTGTAGCCAACATTGTACTTAATGGTGAAACACGGAATGCTTCCCCCCCGCCCCGAAGATGAGGAGGGGAAAGCCAGGAATGTTGATTGATTCTTGCGACTTTTATGGTGTCCCAGTCACTATAATAAGACAAAGGAAAACAAGGGAGAGAGGAGCAAAGGCGGGTAGAACCAAACATTCAGGAAAAACTAAAGCGTTTTTATTTTTTTACAAAAATAAATCTGAATCTACAGAAAAGCTGCTATAAATTTGAAAGTGTACAAATGTGATAGAAATATTTTTGTGTGATTTTTATTCAAATCATAACCAGTTCTATGGTTTTATATGTTTTTTTTTGTCTCTCCAGGTCTCATATTGAAATAGAATCACCAGTGTTAGAGATGGGGCCTGGTATTTTCTGTGGTTTGGTATTTTTCTGTAGAGAGTGAGTGAATTCTTCTATTTCTCAAGAGAACTGATATTTTTAAAGAGGTGGCCTCTCCTCTGCTCCCTCTGGTTTCCTCCTTCCTCATGAGGTCTCTGTACACACCAGCTCTCCACCACAAATAGAAGCAGCCTGAAGCCCTAATTAAAGCAGGCGCTAGCACCATGTTTCTTGGACAGCCTGCAGAGCCAGGAGCCAAATAAAGCACTTTTCTCTTCAGATTACCTAAGCTCGGGTATTTCTTTATAGGAACACAAAAGAATTTACTTCTTTATTTATGCAATATATATATTATAAAATAGATCACTTTTGCTGTATTATGGCTAGCCCTCACCTCTTCTCTTTTCCCCCACATCTATGTCTTCCCCCTGGTAGCTAACTTCTTCTCTCTCCCTTCTCTCTCTCTCTGATTTTTCTAGGTTTTTTCTTTAAAAAAATTCTTTATATCAATCTTATCAATATACCTTATTTTCTCACTTTTAACATAAAGAGAAAGTGAGTAAACAAAGACCAAGTATAGTGAATGAATAATTCAAATTTTGGAGACTTTATTAAAAATTTTCTTAGAAGGGCTTGGTGCTCGTAGCACAATGGTTATTGCACCAGCCACGTGCAACCAGTGTGGCCAGTTTGAATCTGCCCAGGCCAACTAAAGAATTTCAATAAAAACATGGCCAGGCATTGCTTTAGGTACCTGTAGTCCCAGCTGCTTGGGAGTCTGAGGCAGGAGAATCACTTAAGCCAAGGAGTTGGAAGTTGCTGTGAGCTGTGACACCACTGGACTCTACTGAGGGTGATTGTAGAGGACTGGACACCATGTTCGCAAAGGACAGTTATTGATTCTTATCACATTAAAAGGAAACGCTGAGAACAGGACAGTCTTCTGGCAAACCTAGAGACGTTTCCTGATTTGGGTGCAATCCCCCAAGTAACTCAGTGTTCCAGAATGAGATAAGGTCGGTCACTTACAAGTAAGTATGTGTTAAACATTGATGCTTAGTAGTTCTTCATGAGGATTGTGGGAAAGAACAGGTGAGGAAAGTGCATGTGGCAATCCTTACTAATGCGGCCCTCATCTGCACCTGTTTATGTCAATTACCTTAACTCTCCACCCCATTGTGATTGCGGAGGGGGCTTGGGGCTACCCTGCAGCTAAGGTTAGCCTGACTCCTGCAAACTTGTACTTCAAATCCGAGTCATGCCTGGTTCCTTCCTGCTACAACCCAGACAGGGCTATAGGGGCCCTGACAGGTGATATCATGAGACTCTGTCTCAAAAAAAAAAAAAAAAAAAATTTTTTTTCTAAGAAGTTTCAGCTGTAATGTTTTTCTCTTCACCTGTTCTTACACAGTTCAAATGACTTTTAAATTAAAAAGTCTTAAAGTGATCATTATTTTCCTACTTTAAAATTTGTTTTTCATCTTACTTTAAAAATCCACATTCCTTTCATTTATATGTGTGTGCATGTATGTAACAATTGGGTATTTAAATTATAGAGATTTAATTATGACATGTTTTGCATTGTTGCACTTGCATGTGCTTGCCCATATAGAAAAACGGGGCTGAAATGGTCAAGTTTAATAATTTTTATTGTATAATGCTTTAATATATTATAGATGATACTTTTGAGACTTATAAGGCAATAAATTGTTTCATTTATACTTTGTTTCATTATTTTGAAGTGGGTGTACATGGATAACAAAATTGTTAATTAGTATAAGTGTGATGTGGGGATAGCACTTAATAAAGCATTACAGGTTCTCAGAAATATATGTACAGAATATATGTATAGAATATTGATAAATTTTGTGATGCATTTAATACAAAAATATTTAAAACACAAATTTCAAAATCTGATTGCAATAGAAAAATGTAAACATAAGCCTGATAAAGTGTGTGCTTTCAGGGATTTTATGTAATTTATAAAGTTTTTTTACCTGAACTGCTTTGATGGAATATCCTCTGTAAAGATTGAGTTTTAGTTAATAGAGAATTGGAATGTAAGGTCTATGATTAGATATTCTAGAAGAAATATTGAAAGAATGCATGAGTCTTACTAAAGTCATTAAATGTAATAATATTGATAATTTAGGAAATATTAGGCAATTTATGTTCAAATTTGTTTCAAATAAAGTCCATTCCTTCAAAGATAAAGTTTTACGAAATAATTTATTTGCTTTTCAACATTGTTGTCATGGTTTTAATTGGAGGATACTCTTTAATCATAGAAAGTGATCTTTGTATTTCTTCCTTGGACAGATTAAAAATAGGTTAGGAGCATTTTGGAGGTCATTATTTTCAAATTGCAAAGAATCAAGCAATGATTACCAGGGTACAAGAGTGCTTGATAACACAATCAAGCATTTACATAATTCATTCTGATCTCTTTATTCGGGAAAGTGTAATGATAGCTTGCATTGGAGAGAGAAATTATAGAAAATTGTCTGCTTAGAGCTTCATACATATTTAAAAAATATTTTTCTTTTCTGTTCAACCAGGCTCTGCACATTCCAGGTCATTTTGTGCAAAGTTGTTATACTTCTGTGGTTGCAGACCTGTAATGGCTTGCCTTGAGCTCCTCGGTGCCCATCTATAAAAGTATCCTTATTAATATCTACAGATATAATGCATATATATGAGTATGTATATGTGTTTGTGGACACTTATAAAATAGGATTTTTAAGTTTAAAATAATTATTGGTTATTTGTGAAAATTAAAATTAATGCAGTTTGGTTTTCTTTTCATTATTTTATGTCTATCTTCTTTAATTACTTACTAAAATTCCTTTAACATGCTTTAGGAAACCTTAACGATCATTTAATAAGACAGTGGGAGCTTACATATAGTATAAAGAGATAATCATATACATTTTAATGTAAACTATGATATTAGAAGTATTTTTTACTTTAACTTGTTTTTTTCTTTTCCATCTCAATACAAAAAATGAAATAAAAATTAAATCTATATCTTCATTTTTGATAGGGACAAGGTCACATTTATTAATATAACTAATGCGTTCCCAAACTTCAGTCAATCTTTCCCATGAATATAAATCAAATGATAAATATTAAAAATGGACAAGAAATTTCTAATTAATTAATTATAATATGAAGTTTTGGGGTATCAAATGTATGCTTTCTTATGTGAAATTATTTTACATAATAAGACCCCAGGCTCTCCAGAGGAGATGGGACTTTCTGTTGTAAATAGAGAGACATCAAACTTAAAAGAACCAAATAACTATGGCTGGTGAGAGGACAGTCACATTACCTTTTTTTTTTTGACACAGAGAGAGAGAGACAGAAGCTCCAGACAAACATTTTATTTGCCTCTTTAACCTCAGGTGATTCCTGTAATCAAAGGTAAGGCATCACAGCCAGAACCCTTCTCTTATTAGCCACCCGAAGAAAACATTCTGGGGAGGCTTCTCTTTGGACTCAAAAACTACCCAAAGGACACTTAGCGATTTTTAACCTTTCAGGACAGAAAGAGTTTGAAGCCTTTATTTTGAACAGCCCTAGTTAAGAATTAAGGTGTCACTATCCCCCCTTTAAGCCAGGTTCCCTCGTACCCTATGTTCTTTGGAGCACATTTTCCAGTTTTCACGGAAGGTATTCTTTCCCTAACCTGTAGAATGCTTATGGAAAATAAAACTGTCTCTTTTCCTCTGCAGATCTAACAAAATTTTGTTAACCCTTATAAAAGAGCAAATATACAAAGTTGGATGTAAATCAGGCTGGGTTAAGAACCTTAAACTGCAGTGATGATTTTTTTTAATTCATTTTTTACCTTGCAGCAGAATTTAAAAAGTGTTTTTTTTTCAAACTGTACATCCTCCCCAAATGTCTTCCTTGTCCATTAAATTCATTAACTTTTACTACTTATCTTAGTTTCCTATGATGTTGGCATTCTCAGATCCTATTTCATTGCAAGTGAAAATACATTTTAAAAGAGTATTTTTACAACATTTCCATGTTTGAACATTTCAGTAATGTTTCCCAGTCTCAAAGTAAATTACAATGTGCTTAATGTGGCATACAATAATTTTATGACCAGAATGCCCCTTTTGTTATCAGTTTTATAATTTACACTATTCTTTGGTTAATCCCATGTACCAGGGCTTCACACTGGTATTACTCCACACACTCACCATTCTTCTTGCTATACTTGTAAATCTTTTTTTTTTTGGTCTAAATGCTTAAACACATTTTTGAGAGACAGAAACTCCAGACAAACATTTTGTTTGCCCTTTTAAAATACTTAATACTTAATTAACTTAGGCATTTCCTTCACTTAATGGATTTGACTTTAGATCTCATGGTAAATTTCAACTCCTATAATTTATATAATTAAGATCAAAATCTCTATAAACTTGCAGAATTATATATTTGTAATTCTTCTTTCTTTTTTTCCTCCAAATAGATTCTTACATCCTGTAGAGTATGATAAGACAAAGAACCTGGTTTAAATAGCAGTTTATTAAATATTAAAGTGAGGAGTGAATGAGTCAAGATAAATTAATAAATTAGGTATAGGTATCTTCCTTCCTTTTCTTTCCTGTATAATTGAATCTTATTGATAAAAAGCCTTACAATTTAGAACTAAAATTCATGTTTAAATAATGAAACCAAAATCATTTTCTTCCTCCATCTGTTTCAACAGTGTCTACTTTGTCAGACCTACTTGTAAAAATACTAATTAGACCATAATGAGAGGACTAAACTATGAAAGCTTGTGTCATTAGCACATGAATAAAAGAGAAGAATTATGAATGAGATGGGGGAGCACTGAATGGAGTTGTGAGGTTAAATAAAAAATATATTTATATTTATACACACACACACATATACTTGCTTTCAATCAAAGAGTGTTAATACTTTTTCTGATTGTGGCTCATGAGGTAATCTCTACTCATTCAAGTGGTGAAGTTACTATTTTACCCTGTTCTGTATACTTTCAGTATTGTTCACCATCTTTTGCAAACTAAAGAATGTATATGGATTGGGAACAATTTACTATTTTGATGAACAATGGTCATTATATAAATGAAGTACTTTCCAGCACTGACAAATAACTTTCTCAAAAGAAACATATCAAAGAATGAAGAAACAAATAATATGAGAAGGTCTGTATCCCATTCAAACAAACTGTGAAAGTAGCTACTAAACTTTTTCCCCTTCAATGTCTTATATCTGAAGAATTAGTCTTATCTTTCCCCTTCTGCTTCATTGTATGAAAAAAAAAAAAGAAAAGAAACAACAATAAAAAACAGGAAGAGAAATGTGTAGCAGTAAAAAAAAATAGCTATGGGAAAAAAGAAATTTTTAAAAATTAAAATAAAATTCAGGAAAAAGGGTTAGAAATTAGGGACTACATGAAAGTATTTGTCACTAAATCATCATCTACCAAGTTTTAATATCTAAAAAAAATACGTATTTTTTCTTTTTTAAAAAATTTTAAAGTCTTTAAGAAATGAAGAATTAGAACAAGACCTTAAAATAATATAAGAATTTCCAAGACAGTTGCACAAATCACCATTTTTTCCTAGGAAAGCATTGTCATTCATTTTTAGAAATTAGGAAGCAGGAATAAATAAATGTTGAACACAGCTGTTACCTTCTCAGGTAGTGATCCCTGCTATTCTGAGAGCTGAAACATATGAATACACACTGTTAGGATGAAAGTAAGGACATTCTAGCTAGCTCTAGACTCACTTCTCTGTTAGCTTACTAAATACTCAGGGCAAAGTTTATCTTAATTTGTGTTTGAAAGTTCAGTTGGATCACACAAACTATCTTATTGCTAAACTTCTGTAATCCTCTGTTTCAGTGGTCCTTAACCTTCCTAATGCTGCAGCTCTTTATTTTATTTTATTTTAATTTTTATTAAATCATAATTGTGTACATTAGTGCAATCATGGGGCACAATGTGCTGACATCATATACAATCTGAAATATTTTCATCGAACTGTTTAACATAGCCTTCATGGCATTTTCTTAATCGCTATATGTAGACATTGGTATTCTACACTTAATAAGTTTCATCTGTACCCTTCTAAGATGCACCATAGGTGTGATCCACCAATCGCCCTCCCTCCACCCTGCCTCCCCCCTCCCCTCCCTAACCATGTCCCCCAACTGTGTTGCTTGTTTCTTTTTCTCCTTCTTTCCCTTCTGTTTTTCTTGTTGCACATTATCTTATATCCTTTGTAGTTGTCCCATGGTTCTT